>VXAZ01009303.1:2001412-2040028 GCA_013399875.1 Gymnorhina tibicen | reverse complement strand
CCCGGGCATTTTGCTCCCTGTTGCAAGCCCCCTCCCCCCCTCCCCGCCGCTCCCCGCCGCCTGTTTACTTTCCCGGTGCCTTGCGGGGCGGTGTCGCCCCCCTCCCCGGGGGGTGAAGTCGCTGTCACAACTCCAGCCCCCACCTTCCTCCTCCTCCCCCTCCGCCGCCGGGGAGAAGCGCTGCAGCAGCTGCGGCTTCGCCCCTGGNGAGGAGGGGAGAGGCAAGCCATGTTTAAAACAAACTACACCCTTCTCCTCGCCTCCCGCGGCAGACCCGTATGTACCAACTCCGGCGCCCATCCGGGCAGGGCCCCCGGGGGCGGGGGGCGGCGCCTCCCGAGGGAGCGCCCGCGGCCCCCGCCGCGCCGGGGGAGCCGTGCGAGGCCGAGGGGCTCCCGCCGCGCCGTCCGGTTCCTGCTCTCCAGGCACCTCGGGGCGGGCAGCTTCCTCCTCGGCAGGGAGCCGGCGGTGAGACCGCCTTCCCCCAGGGAGAGAAACTTGGGCGGCCCTTCAGCGGCCGGGTTCGGTGGTGTGGGGCTTTTTCTATCCCTCTCGTGCCCGCTGGAAGCGGAGCCTTGGCCGCGCGGCCGCCGGGAGCGCTCCGGCGCTGGCAGAAGGCGGGCTGAGCCTAGAGGGTGGCAGCCGGCCCCCTCCCGCCCCTGCAGGGCCCCGGGGGTGGGCAGCCGAGGGAGGCCGTGCTGCTGGAGAGCCTCGTCGGGAACTTACTGCCCGCTTTCCGCAGGCGCTAACAGAGTGTAACGAGAGACTTGACACTAATACATGCAATGACAAAAAAATGATAGCTGCTGTCCTTAAATTTTAACTAGGTCAACCAAGGCAAGGCAATTTGTGTTTTTCCCAAATGTCACCTGTGACCTCCTAATATGCCATTTCTGGGCTGGGGCTGAAATCTGTTTTAATAAAGTTACAGGTAGATGATGCCTTCTAGGTAACTTGGTGTATACTTGTTGTCCTTTGCTTATTCCTTATGGGAAGTACCAAAATGTCAAATTGTCAAGTATGCTACTGAATTATTTAATTTGTAGTTGAGAGCCTGATTCCGGTTCTGAAACTGGATACAACTGTGGGGTTGATTGGAATAACTGGGCTTGAAGTCAGTGAATGTTGGGCCCTTTTTCCTCTTCTGTCACTGCACCCTCACATGCCTCTGTGCTTTTAGTACTCCTGCTTGTCACCATGAGAAACTTGAAAATTATCTTGTGTCCATAGGACCCCCCCCAAGTTTTGAAACCTTGTGAACTTCCTATCCTGTTTACTTTGCCCTTCTGCATTCTTACACTACAGATGTTTCAGGCTGTCTTTCCTAAGTGTGGGTAGAGTTAAAGATACTCCTGTAGGTTTTTATGGTCTGTTGTGAAATTTTTATTAAGGGAAACTACCTTTGAATTGTAAGTCCATAAGAACATGTCTCATTTCTAGAAGATTATTTCTAAAAAGTAATAAAAAATTGCATATGGGATGAGAGCAATGGAGATGAATTTTAACAACACAGTAAATTTTATTTTGGTTAGCATTGTATGAGTAAAGATTTACATTTAAAGATTATATACAAAGTGTAGGTTTTAGGAAGCACTGATTGCAGGAAAAGCGTATGATTAATGGCCTTGCTTTTTAAGAAAAGTGTAGTTGTAGTATTTTACAATAGTCAATTTTATTCCAGAATAATATCCACAGAGTGAGAAGCTGGTGATGCAGCAGTAACTGAATAATTACACCAGCCAGTTTCGACATGGAGACAAACCATCACATGCAACTAATAGTCAATTCTTCTCTTAAAATTTCTAACTTGTAAAAGGGCTTCTAACACAGAAAATTTTATAAGGAAATAAACATCAAAAGTCAAAATGAGAAATTTTTGGAGTTATAAGGGTAGGTAAATAAATAATATTGCAGAAAGGGCTTAAATCTCCCTGTATCTATTTTTGTGTATCTGTAGTTGTCTAAGCTGGCTGGTTCTGTTTTGTTTGCTTTTCTTTCATCTCTGATGTTTTTCATTTCTACGTAAACTCAAGTCACTTGCTGAGTCCCTGGCCTTATGTTCATTATGAATATTATGAACAAGAAAGTGTAAGCTGCCTCCCCTTCTCTAAAGGGCTGTGGCATAGGATACCAAGATATCATTACTCATTGTTTGAGGGTCACAGAGAAAAGGAAGAACTTACTCTGTGTTAAATACTGTGCTATAGCAAAAAGGGGTTGAACTCTGGACTGTTCCTGTCAGATTTTTGTATCCTTCATCTGTTGTAATAACATATTGTGGTGTGAACATGGCCTTTCTCAAGAAGAATGGCATGCCAGTGTGGGATAAACCAGAATGCTTGTTGTGGTAAATGACGGAAAGAACGCCTTGAAATGAGTTGGGGTGTTTTGCTTTTCGCTTGTCTTTGTGAATTAGCTCTTGGGTCATATTGAAAAACTCCTTGACCTTGAAAAAGCCGCAATAAAAATATCTCAGTGTTATCCATAAAAGGATGAAGAACCATTCTGTACCTGATGACAAGGAGAATCAGGGTATGGTCACATACAAGTGCATAAAAATACATCAAGGTGAATGACACTTGCCTTGTCAATGTTCATCATGTCTAATGGACATTAATAGGTCAAGTGGTGATTTGTCCAGTATTGTATGGGGAGTCTGTCATTTAGTTGGGATTGCACTCCGAAATCACCCAATTTCTTCTGTAATCTGAATTGTTCTGAATATCTGAATCTATACAATACCACCTGCACCTCACTTGTTGTTTTGAAAATGCTTGCAGTTGAATCAGATGTGAGGACTAAGTAACCTCTTTTTTCTTAATGTGATATCTTTGAAGATTGTTGTTGTTTCAGAGCAAATATAAAAACATTGTGGTCTAATTAGCCATTTCAGTAGGTTATTTGCTGGCTCCTTGTAGTCAGGAATGTGGTTTCTGCAGTACAGTTGATGCTGTGAAGATATACTAGAGACCGTCTGGGACAGGTTCCCGTTCAGCTGTGCAAATTCACTTTCTCTAAAGTCAAAGGTACTTGGTTATATTTACTGCTGAAAAACAAACCCACTGTTTGCTTGTAATGCTGCTGCTTTAGCAGAAGGCAGAAGGTACCACATTCAATGGTTGTCCTATGAAAGTGCATTTAGTTACGTGATCACATGATGATTTTTTTGTGAGACTCTTACTGGTTTTGTTTCCAACCAGATCTCTAATCAATGTATTTTCTAATCTTTGAGGTTAAATGCATGTTTTTACCTGTACTAACCTAGAGCTGCTAAATTCTACTTACGCTGTTTTGTCTGGACCTAAACTGAGTTCTCTTTGTGAAATTCTTCTGTGTTTAAGTTTTTATTTCTGAAGTGTCATGAATATTCGAAGAGAATATCCACCATATTCATCCACCAATAGGGAAAATGAGGCACAGAAGTAAATTGCTGAGTTGTTGAAATGGTCCATTTATCTTGAATTCTCAGGTTAAAATGTCTGTCCTGATGTTTTATTCCCCCTAATAAGCACGTCCTGCACTTTTGAGTGGGGCATTTGTTACTTTGCCAAATTTGCCTTCTTGCTTTGTGCTGTGTACATAGAAACTGAGGAACTTGCAATAGTAACCAGTTCTCTAAAATTTTGTTGGAGCAACTTGTATGTGATCAGACAATTACCTAATGAAGCTGAGGTCCTGACAGCTCTTTTTTGCTGTAGCTCTGAATGATCTTGCTGTTGCTCTTTGGTCTGTGGAATGAAGCCTAGGTTTGTGCAAAGAGTAGTAGCAGGTGAGTTTGTGTTCATGATGCAGCAGTCTGAAGTATACTCGAGTGCTGTTCAGCTCCATTTCACATCCCTTTCCATGTCTTGACACTTCAGCTGGAGTCAGTCTGCATCAATGTGATATACTATATGTAACATAGTGGTTTTTCTTCTAAGGTTCTCTTCATTTTGAAGCTATTTGGCAGGAGAGAAGCGCCAATGATGTTGTGGGGACCTGCATCTTCCCAGTAAATTGTTTCAACACTGGGGTTGGAAGCTCTTTCTCTGTAGCAAAGCCACTCTTTAGTTTATCCTAGAATACAAGGGATTCTCTGTTAGCAGTGAGACATAGAAATGGGGGAGGTTCTGTATTTCATTTCACAGTCTGTAGGTGATTATAGAATAGAAAGGAAAAGGGAGTCAGTACCAGATACAGATGTCTTGGCTGCTGCCCTGTCCCCACTCCTATTCTGTCCACTTCTTTCTCCAGATTTTTACTTGAACTTGCTCTGCATTTTATGCTGACTGCTCTCTCCTTTCTCCCTGTCCATGAGAATTGAAAGCAAAAGTCAGAGCTCTGAAAAGGTAGTTCCTCTTTCCACATTTTCTGGTAGATCACTCCTAGACCATTCAGTATCTACTGGAAAACAGGCTAAGCAACAGCAGAAGATGCCCTTCTTTGCATCTGTCACTGACATACCCCTGACTTTGACAAATTTCTACCTAACATGTCAGCAGAGTCCTCAGGTGGACTTCCACCTTCAGCATGCCTTGCAGGGACAGGTAAAATGATTGCTATGCAGAGATGCACTTTAAATTCAAGCAAGACAAACAGAACAGATGTGCCAGAGCATCTTAAAAGATTGCAGGAGCCTTCTAGTAGAAGGGAGAAGGATGTTTTGCCACTTAGAGTTTTAGAAATTGTACTGGATTTGTAACTATTGCAGAATTTTAAACCTTCATGTGTTTAAAAGCAATTGAAAACTGTGTAGTTAGCCTACTTCAAGAAGGCCAACAAAGTCAGTTGACCAGACTGACTCAAAGGATCTACATCTTTTGTAGAAAAGTTAAGCAGAAAAGATCGAAAACTTACCTGCACATGAGATGCTTAGATATAAAACAATGTAGCAGTGTTGAGTGGCACTGAAGAAAAAACATGCTTGAGCAATGCTGCTATGCCATGTTGCAGTAAATGAAGTTTACAGGGGTATTAAATACATGCAGCAAATATTTGTTGATGGTTTATATTAGAGACACTTTAACTTAGAGCTAATTATGTAATTTTAGCTATTATTATTATTGTTTTTGTTGTTGTTATTGAGTTATGGAGATTAAAAGTTTGTTGACCAAGGATTTAATGATCTAAAACATTTCTGATAATTTTATACCAGTCTGTAAAGATCTGACTTATTTATTAGCAATTGATGGCAAAGTATATAAATTTTCTTCTTAGACTACACTAAAATACAATTGAACTTAATTAAAGGGCAACCTAAAAATTCCTAGGTTTTCACTGAATTGTCAATTAAAAATTATTCTTCATGCTTCTTGGGCTCATTAAAGCATTCTATCTGATGAGGTGAAGCTAGTAGTGCAATCTTTGTAAGTCATCACCTCTGACTTCAAAATTACGTGCATGTAATCTTTCTATATATGGTAGTTCAACACTCAAATATGGGCAATGTTCTTTTGTGTGCTAGAGTATCAATACTGTTAAGTTTAAAAAATTTAAAAAGCCCTGTGTGTAAATGGAATGTAGTTATTTATGTAAGTAGAATACACCTATGTGGTATTTAGTTTAAGGTTGCTTTTCTTCAGTGTTAGTTGAGAAACTTCGTTTCCTCTGCTGTTTTATACCCAAACAGTAGCTGTGTTCTTATAGGCATGGCGTGTTCCAAGGTGTATCATTCCTTTAGAGAAGTTGTATGAAGTCCACTTTTGGCTGACAGGATTGTAACACTGTCTTTTGCCTGGAGCGTGTAAGTAAACCAGGTCCAGAGATTTGTCTTGGAAGTTAGCACTTGGTAGGATCATCATGGCCACCATCTATTTTCTATTCTTTAACTGCACTAAGCTAGCACTGTGATTTATCCCATGGTCCAGTAGCCAAAAAGGTGCTTCAATATGCTAGAATTACCTTTCAGGCCATGACTCTCATACAGCTTATCTACTGAACAGGTTTGAATGTGATTTGGAAGTTTTTTTAATCCTGGGTCATTTTACTGATCCAAGTTAGAGATGCTGCCCTGTGGCACAATGAATGTGTGGCAACCTATTAGAAAGGAGTAGGCTGGGAATGAGCAGCTGGCTTCATGCAAGAAAGGAGTAAGGTGCTCTTGTACCAATTTTATTGTCAGCAAAATTGGCAGTGTGGGACTTCAGTTTGGACAGCAGTTCAACAGATACTTCAAGCTGGCATATACAGGCCAGAAGCAGAAATTCCAGATGCTCGTTCCTGTCCTTATTCTTATTTAACCTGTGAGATACCATATTTGTTTGAGGTAGTTTTTGGCCAGACCTGACCACTGATCTAGTTTCCCATACTTTGACACAAAATGTTCAAGCTGGGATAGGCAGGAATAATTAGGTGGGGAAGCGCAGAATGCTTCTTAGCAGCAGGCAGGCATTCATCTTTGATTTGACTGTCCCTAACTCAGAGTTTCTAGAGGAGTATTCTTTAATTCATTAGAATAATCAGAACAACTCAGTGCTCAAATTGTGTCCTTGCAGCAGTGGAGGGGAGGAGGCATTGGGCTTGGTGTTTATTTTGTGGGCTTTTACCCCCTTGGTATCTTTGGAAGTTACTGGTTTTTGGAGATACAGCTCCTGTCTTCCAATAGTAAAGAGTGGGTGTTCTTGGTAACGGTGAAAGCTGCAAAAATGCTGTGTTCCCTAAGAATGTTGGAATCTGTCTGCAGAAAAGAATTGTGTATGTTCCCATCAATGCCAGCTTTGTTGGGACTGTTGGTATATTTGCTCATCCCGCCTAGCTTTCTCCACTGACCTAATGTTACCTGAGCTAGTAGTAGCTTCCATTATTGAAAATGAAGGTCTAAGGACATTTTTACTTCTGCAGTGTTTTGTTCCTCTCAAGCAGAGTTGAGGAGATGTGTTGGTGATCTATTTGTAGAAGGAAATCATCTTTTACCTCTGCTGCATCATTTCTTCCTGATCCCACCTGTGCCTGCTTGGAGACATTTTAATTTATTCTTCTCTTGAAGCTGCATTTTGGTTGCTTGTGAAGCTCTTTGTTCTGGCTGTGTTAGTAGAGCAATACTCAAACTTTTAACCACAGCTGTAATTCTTACTGGGCTGTAAGAGATGGGTGTATCTAAGGCTTTGTACCAGTTGTGGCTTTGCTACCTGCTGTCGTCATCTCAGGGGTTTGATGTTCTGTAGTACCAGTTAGTTGAAACAACAAGAAAGGTCCTTTTTCTAGATTATTGTGGTTTCATCACAGTAATGTCCTCTGGCAGAAGAGGAATTAAACACCTCTTTTCAGTCCTTCACAGTATTTTTGTTTGTCAGAGGTGGCTATTTTAGGAAATCACTTGTTACTGAAAGTAGTTATCTAAATGTAATTTCTATTTTTAGATAAAATAAGGTTTTTTTCAGAAGTACTATGTGCTAGTTTTACTTTGCAAATCTGATCAGTTCTATTTAAATACAGATTTTGGAACATAATCTTGACGATTTTAAAAACTGCCTCTATATGTAGACTTGGATGAGTTCAGCAGCTTCATCTCACTTGCAGAACTGTCACCAGCTTTGAAAGTTAGAGAAGTAATATTAGGGACTGGATTTCTTCCATCATATTCTTTTGAATCTGCCTTTTTATTTTATGGTGGCAGTAAAATGGTTAAGCAAATATAGAGACAAGAATTTAGTCACTACCTAGCTGAACTTTCACATCTGGTGTTCAGGGGAAACTGAACAATTTCAAATGCTCAGTGCTCACTGCTCCCATGGCTGATCTGTATTTTTCAAAATGCAGCTGATTACTTCACTGTCTGAAAAGGGAGCTGTCTGTCTAATTTTAAATTACAATGCTATATTTTTTTAAAATCTGAGCCTCTAAAAACTGCTCTTACTTCTTCACTCTGCCATAGGTAGATGTCATATTCAAAAACTGACTACAGGGAAGAGAAACTTGGAAGGAAAAATAAAAGCCAAACTGGTTGTGAGATATTTTTTTAAATGTCCTATCAAATAGAAATGCATTTTCAATTATATTTTTCAATCTTTGACCCTCTTTTCAGTGGGAAATAGCAAAACCTCAATCTACAATGAAGGAATTTCCTCTTCTGGAAAAGCACTTACTCTGTCTGGTTTTGGTTATCTGGAAATACCCCAGTTCTAACTTGATTTGCTATCTTGTCTGGAAGAGCATAAAGCTCACAGAAGTCACCTGTCTTAAGAATTAAGGAATTTAATAAAATGCATTTTCTGTACCTACTGATTTTATTTATGGCCAGGCTTTATGTATTCTTATTTTCTTGTATATTATTTGAAAATGCATTGCATGTCAACAAGTCACTCTGTTTGTCTTGAATCTTTAAGCAAGAGTGGAAACCTTGATCAGGAACTATTTTCCCTGATTTTTCCCAATTAATATGTAATTAGCATATTAATACAAGGGATATTAATGCTCATCTTTAAATTTGAACCTTTAAGTACCATTAATCTTTTCAGAGCTTTATGATCTTGACATTCTCCCCCAAAGAATTAGAAAATTAAGTATTCTGCTCTTAATAGATGCAAGATGGAGGCATTTAAATTCTAGAAGTGACTTGTATAATGTTGTAATAATTACTAACAAAAATATTAAAATATTATATACTTAAAGAATAAATACTTAAGCAGCATGGGTTTTTGTGTGGTTGGTTTTGTTTGTTTTGGGTTTTTTTTTTGTGAAGAACTTATTTACATGTATGTACAGGAAAACCTAACTTCATATTTCTTGGAAGAAAGCAAGACAGATATAATTTCAGATAAGTATTTTAAAAATCCAGCCAGCCACTAAACAGTTTTATGCTGTACTTCCCTTGTGGTTCTGGGAGAATTACTTTTTTTTTTTGAGTAGCAGCATGCATAGCTTTTTCCTCATCCAGGATCAGACTCTTGGTAGAAAAAAGAAATGAAGCTGTGTAGTAGAAAGAATACCTGATTTTTTAAAGCATTTGTTAAGGAGAATTAATTTTACTTGCAAAGCTAATTCACATTGGCTTGGCAGTGAGCACTGTTCTATGCACGGAAAACAGATCAAAGAACTAGCTCTAAACAAAGGTTAATGATAAGATGCTGGAGGAGCTAAATGAGGAAACAATAGTTAGAAGGGTGTTGCAGGAGTTGGTTGGCATTAAATTAGTCGACATGTAGTCTTCATTAATCTAAACCAAGAAATAAACAGCATTTTAATTACATTTATGAACTAGCTCAAAATTCAGAGCTGCTCTGAGGACAAATAATTAGAAGATATAGCATGTATGGGGAATGCCGTTCGTGACATTAAATTTAGTCTAATGCATAGCTCTATTCAAAAGAAAATGAGGAGTAGAAAAATTTTAGGAGAAGGGTGCAATAAACCCTGAAAAAGACTTAGGACTTGATACATCTGCTCCTCTTGCAACATGGGGTTTTTTTTTTGCAAGCTTTTACCTTATTTTGGTTGGTGAAAAAAATTGTAGGAGGAATTACCAAAAGCATTACATCATGGAACTTGCAGCTGCAAGAGTGAGCCAGGAAATCTATGGGCAAATCCCCTTGCAGGCAGTGTATCAAGATGTGGCTGAACCAAACAGCTTGCAAAGAAGGGAGGAAATGCTATTCAGAATGCTCATGTGCTAGGACAGTTAAGGCTTTCTGCCCTTCTAGTTTCTAACTTCTTAATGTGGTAGTTAGAATGAAATTTGCATCTGCTTTTTGTTTGTTTGTTTTGTTTTCGTATGGGTATGAAAGGACTAATTTCTGTCCCATCAGAGCCAGGGTGTTGAATTTCGGCTTGTAATAAAATCCTTCAGAGAATGAACCATCTCTTTAATTTTATACCGACCTTCTACTGACTGTTACTTCTCATGTACTTGTATTCTCATTCTTCAGGCTTTTTAATGTACTTTTTTATAATAAATCCATTCGTAATAGTGCAAACAAAATATTTACCCAGAAGCTGGTGCAAGTTCAGACGCGTATCTTTGGATCTCTCAAAAGACATCAATGACTTCACTGCTTTGGGTTATTGTACTCTCATTATATAGTGCTTATATTTTGGGGGTTTGATTAGAAAAAATGAAGCTTTATGTTTCTTTTGTGGTGCATCTCTACCAAGTAGCCTGGCCTTAAGAACAGTAAAAACAGGAAATTGACCTGTATTTTCTATTAAATGTTTACTTAAAACAGTTGTCCGGTTTTCTGTTTTCAACCTAACACTTCTGTAATGATGTTGGCATTGCAGACACTGCAGTGTTGCCTTGGTGTGTGGAAACACTGGTTCTTATGTGTAGTTCACAGCTGGTGAAAGAGCTGTGTATACAAATAAGCTCAATGTTAATATTCCTTCAGGGGTTTTTTAACATTCTCTACCATCTATTAATATTCTTTTGTTTTTTCCAATCCACTCAAAATAATTTTCTAGGTTGCTCTTAAAAATAGCTGGGGTAAAAAAAAGCCAATTGCTGATAGACAGTCTTATGTTTTGAAAGTTATGCATCTGTGACAGATCTTGCAAAGCTTAGCTACAGCTTAATTTGCAATCTTATTGCCAATATTTAGTGCTAATTGAGATGTGACACAATGTGTGGTCATCTGAACCTAAAACGTGACAGTAGTTCAAATATCAGTATTTAGAGGTAGCCAGTAATCTTCTTTCCTTGTGTGTACTTCTATGAGGAAAAAGAAAAATCTGTGTCCTTATTTGCTTTTATGTTTTGTCTCTTGTGGGCATCCCTACAGTATCAGGCACAGCAAGCCTATAGGGACTACTTTATGAATATAATACAGGCATATGATGGAGTACAGCTGAAGAGTTACTGAGGCTGGAGTGCTGCCCTTGCCAAGTGATTCAGTGCCTGTACTGGTGTTTGATTTTGCTGCACAACCCTTGCAGTGTGGATATCCCTGCTCCTGACTAGTTTACGATGTACGGTGCAGTATTCAGGGTGCATTTTAGTGTGACTGGGGTGTCATGTGAAATATGGTGAGCCATCGCATTACGTCATGGGGGAAAGTGTGCCAAGGGGATGGGTTACTCAGTACATTTGTTGCTTTGAAACCAGAGGTTCTTCAGTAGGTTTGTCACTAGGACAAAAATGGGGGAAGGGTTCCTGTGGAAGGGTTAAGGGCAAGGACTTTAATGTTTTGGTGGTATCTACATAAAAGTCCTGTGACTCCAGATAGTAGTGCAGACAGTCTCTGCTTGTGGCATGCCAAGTTCTTTGGGAACTATGCTTGGCGCAAATCCATTTGTGCATAAATCTCTCTTTTCCCCGGGGAGAGGAGAAAGTACTGCAAAAACTGGTATGAAGAACCACATCAGCTGGGACTCATCAGAACTCATAGAGGAGAAAATAAGTTTCTGTTCCTCTTTTAACAAATACACTGTTAGCCATATCTGACATTACATTTTTTTTGGTGTGTCTATCAGCTGCAATAGATAGACAGAGTAGATGGAGTCCCAGGCCGCCTGCAGCTGCCCCGTGCCACTGCATTCTTGTCTGTTGTACTGGCTCAATTGTTTGCGCAGCTGTGCAGTAAAATGATTCTGCTGGAGCAGGGAAGGCTATATATTTATAATTTGTCTATATATTATAATATTTATCCATTTGTTTGAGCAGCAGGCTATTTTTCAGCTGGATCAATTACCTTGCTCATGACATGGCCTCCCACGCAGCTCTGCCAGCATACTGGGGAGCCAAGGCCCGGGAGGATGAGCCCAGCCACCAAACGCCTGGACTTGTAGTGATTGCAGAGAGGAGGGAGCCGGTCTGAAATGGAAATGAGAGCGTGTCAGAACCCCTTGCTGCTTATTCACACCTCTGAAATTATTATTATTCTCCGTGTCCCTCCATGGAGAAAAGTTATGTGGCCTTCAGAATTGCTGTTGGATTTTCTAACTTGAGAGGGAATGCTGGGCTAATTAATTATCTAACTTAATTGAAGTATGTTGTGTAATATATCACAGTAGTTAGTATACAGAGGTTGTGGTTGCATTAAGAGTATTTTAATATAATTTTTTTCCCCTGCGGTTAGCCTCATGAGCAGCTTTTTTAATCTGTTGTCTAGCAGTAGTATTGGCATCTAAAATCAGACTGCCCTGTCTATCAGAAATGTAGGAAACTTCTCTTTCGTAAGTGCTAAAGAGAATGGGGTAGATTATTGTGTGTTAACTGTGCAGTATTGCAGGTGGGGAGTTAGCTCTTGTGCAATTACTGCAAGGCTACTGGCATGTGGCAGTGCCATCTTGGGATAATTTAGCCCTCTCTCAGAGCTCTATGATTGCTAAAAGTGAAGCGGGGTAAAATAGTCTGATTGTGGAGTGTCAAGTCAACTTCATTTAGTTTATGATGAGTTTTTAGCTTGGCTTCCAAAGGAAATGAATCATGCCATCTTTCTGTCCCTACCCCTGTAAATCTAAAGTCTCTTGACCACTGCAAGGAAAAGATTATAAAATCTCAGAGAACTTCCATACAAATAGGTCCTGCCCAGGACAGGAAGGATGCTATTCGAGTTCCCTCTCGGGCAAAGGGTGCAGCACAAGTTTGATAGACGTGAGAAAATTCATATGGAAGAAACAGATGTTATGAACTCAGCAGAAAAGCTATACCTAGAGCATGTCCTGTACTGTGAGCTGAAGAGGAAAGTTGTAAGAAACAGGACTTTGTTACTGACAGGAATCATGGAATAGCTTGGTTTTGTTTTCTTTCTGACTTGTGATGCTCCCAGCATCACAACATCAAGCTGTAGTAACTCCGTAGTAACCAAACTGAAAGATTTCAGAAATGCGAACCTGAAACGATCCTGCAGGTGACTGGTGAGGCTGCAATTGCATAGGGAACAGTCAGGCTCCATTTTGGATGCCTCACTGTTGCTATTCTGAGTTGCTCTACGCTGTGCGATGCTGCTTAACTTCCTGCTGTTTTCAAGCTACTTACATGATCAGTCCTCGGCTTTTTTTTTTAAGCAGCTGCTCTTGTGGCGTGCTTCCTTTCTGTCGGGAGAGCACACAGTAACAAAGCCACGTTTTATTCCCTGGTGGGGGGATGTCTTTCTGTGAGTATGTTAGAGCCCAGCGCCAGGAGAAGGCACTGGTCAACTGCTGCAAACTAGCCAGTCATTTTGTCTGCTCCAAGCCATAGCTCTCTAACTCCGAGACATTTTGTGTCAAAATCTGTGAGGGAGTTTGCATTAAAATTGAAATGGAAGGACAAGGAAAACAGTAACTAACCTGCTTCCTTATTGATTGAAAAACAAAACAACAATCAAATTGCCTTCTCTGCTGCCTGTTAAATGCCTTTTTAAAATACGCCATTCTTACAGTTCTTCTCTAACTGCTTCAGCTCGCTTTTTATCCAGGAATCGCTTGCTCCTACGTGGGAAACCCAGATGTTTGCAAAATGTGAAGTAATACATCTTGAGTTGTAAACAAAATAGAAGCTTGGTTTCACCTGCCCCCCGCCCCGCCTCCTTTAATTTAACTAACCTTTCTCTAGTACCTGTGCGCTATTAGTGTTACACTGTTCGGGTTGATACTTTGTTCTTGAGAAGAAACATGTTTGTCCCGAGCTTTCCTTTCAATGTCTCAGTATTTTACTGATTTATGCTCTTCTGATGGAGGAGGAGAGATATGATGGAAGGATACTTTTAAAACTTCCAGCTGAGTGAGGCTGAGAGGAAAAAGGAGTAAAGGAGGTAAAGAAATCATTCATTTCAGTAATGCTGTGGTTTTTTGGTTCATCTCACTGCATCTCATAACAGATTAAGTTCATGTTTGGGAAAAAATGTGTTAAATTTCTTGGGGATTTCAAAAGACGTCATAGAGCAAACCTCAGATTTCCAGTTCCTGCTGTTGTGCTACCAACAGCTGGTTAGATGGAGCTCCAACTGGAGCCTGTGGATGCTTTAGTTAATTGCCTAGAGGGACTCTGAAGGCTAATGTGTGATATATGTATGTATCTGGTGCTCTGTCCTCGGGTTCTTGCTTGGTTTTGGTAAAGAGACTGCTTTGAGTACAGTGCTGCTTGTACATACTAACGCAGACTTGTCAGGCTGCTTTAAGTTGTTGCAAATGAAAGAGCAGTCTTCACCATAATCTTTGTTTTGCTGTTGTCTGCATGCTTTTAAGTCTGTAATAAAACCACTGATTTAATATTTTCTTTCAGTCTCCAGAGGGTGCTGAAGGCAAGGATGCAGCAAAAGTAACTAAACAAGAGGCAAGTGTATATATATATATTTAATTTGTTTTGGCATGTAATTATTTAACTGGAGATCTGTAGTCATGTATATCAGAAGATTTTGCATTTCTCTGGCACGTCTGGTGAGCTGTTTTCAGTGGGAGTGAAGACAGTAAACCACATTTTTACCCTATCTGGCTTGATTCCGTCTTGGTGTACTGAGGATTTATACAACTTACATAGTACACCAAATAAATTTGAGAAAGTTTTAGGGCTTTGATAGACAAACTCTGGTGGATCTTGTGGCAGTTGTGTAGTATGTTACTGCCCGGAACTGTTGCTCTGTCTCTAGTGGGTTGGCAGAAGAGGGGTAATGCACACACCTAAGCCAGTCTACTTCAAAACTATTCTTAGCTTACGTGACTGATTGGGAGGGTGTCTTGAATTAAGATACCAGACTCTAAACTGGAGCAGCTGACACACTTGTGTGTTTTCTTTGACTGGATTTGTTTAAAGGACACAGTACATTCTGTCAGAGAAGGCAAGAAGACAGCTGGTGATATCTTGATATCCACAATAAAGTTTGCTAGTTTGTTTTTCACAGCCCTTAATGTGAATTTAAAAAATGGGTAGAGAATTATAAGAATTTGTTTTCTTAGTTGCCTTCTTTTGTGGCAGACAGATTTAAATCAGGACCTTGAGAAGAATGGGTGAATATTTGATTGCTCTGCTTGTAAGTCTTTGAGGGTATTTGACCAGGAAAATAGCAAGTAAACTATAGCCAGCTCTATAGTTTACTTGCATGTAAAGAGCACTTTTTCATAAGGTTCCCAAAGCAGGTTCTTAAAGAAGCTAACTAGGGTAGAAGATCTTTCTAAGAATTTCTAACTTACAGACTTATGAGAAGAGAATAGAGGAGTGGAGGTTAGTTTTCATAATGGAGTCTGTAAGTGGAGTATTGGAAGGATTTGTGTTTGGGCTTGTGCCCCTGAATATATTTGTTAATGATCTCTAGAAGAGATACTAAAGAAATGACAAAGTTTGCTGAAGTTTACAAAAGTTGTTGGGCTAGTCAGAAGTGAGAGAGGCTGAGAAGGCTGTTATGTTACTGACAAATAAGTGATAAAATATCAAAAGAAATTCAATATGGCGAAATGCAAATTAATACACAGGGGGAGGGGAAGACCCAGTGGTGGTCACCAAATGAGCTGTTAATCGGGAGAGAGATTGTAAAATCACAGTGAATAGTTACTAGAAAATGTCAGTAGTTCTAAACAGAAAGTAACTAGAACATAGGAAAAAATGCTAGAGGACAGAGTAAGCATCAGGGTATCACAAGATGAATTTGTTTTGCTCTCAGATGTGGGACTACTAAATGAAGCTCTCCTGATAGAAGCCATGATAGAATTAAAAGGGTACCGAGTACAGTGGGACAAATAGAGGATGTAGAGCAGCTTTTAAAAAAAGATAAACGACCCAAACTAAAAAACCAAACAATATTTCTAGGATTCTTCATCTTTTATATAATGGAGTTGTGATAAAATAATTAGTAACACAAAGAAAGGCAGTTAGGGAATTACTCTTCATGAAAGCCATAAACAAGAGGAATCTAATGAAAGTAAGAGGCAAGAAGTTAAAAGGAGAGACAGCAGAAGGGGAAGGTTTTGCTTTTTATTTTCCACACAGTTTATAATCCCATTATGGAGCTCATTGACACAGGATGTTATGGAAACTGAAAGTGTAAATGAGTACTAGATTATTAGACAGATTTGTCTAGAAAATAACCCTTGGGGACTATTTAAACACATGATGTGTATATGATATCCAGGTTGGAAAGCTGGCAACTTTAGATTGCCAGAAGCTGGTGCAGTAGGAGAGTGCACAGTGTTTTTCTCCTTGCTCCTTTTCATAGACTCTTTCTGTAGATGTTTGCTAGTGGGCCAGTGTCAAACAGGCTCTTGGGTGAGCTGCTAATTTCTGGGTTAGTACAGCTGTTTGGAGGGGACAGAGGTTCCCAGAGCACATGAAAATGTGGCCTTTACTGACTTGGCTCTAGTTCCCTCCTTATAATCAGATAACACAAAATACATACAAACTCCAAATGAGAATTAAAATAACTTAGCTGTCAAGCATTTTTTAAGAACATACAGTTTTATGCTGACTTTCTTATGGCAAACAAGTCATGGAACAGGAGCAGTTGGGAGGTAAGGGAGAGAATTATAACTTATCTAAATCAGCATATTATCCTTTAAAAAGTAGATGCTAGCAAATAACTTCAGTTCCTAAATGTTAAGGGATAGAAATAATTG
This sequence comes from Gymnorhina tibicen, assembly GCA_013399875.1. Taxonomy (NCBI): domain Eukaryota; kingdom Metazoa; phylum Chordata; class Aves; order Passeriformes; family Artamidae; genus Gymnorhina; species Gymnorhina tibicen. Next base: position 2,023,591 of record VXAZ01009303.1, on the reverse strand, counting down.
GTTAAGAAAACAGATTTGTAAAAGATGTACCTTGAGTTAGGAGTTGATTACCTGACCAACTGAAATGCTTTGTTTATCCTGTTGTAAAATAATGCTAGGCTGCTTTTTAAGCAGTTGATATGCTAAATTGCCAAGAAAAGAGAGGTTTACCTTTTTGCTGTTTAATGATGCATAAATATTTCATAGCTGAAAATATCTTTAGGTATTTTTTGACTTCTGTTTTGCTGGATGCAGATTTGAACTATTCACTACTGCTTTCCACTAAGAATTCTTGAATGGCTCCAATGAACACAAATTACTGCATTCTTCAGATATTAACAAGAGCTTTTTCCTGTTGCAGGATGTTCAGAGCCATGTTTTTTCAGCTCAACTTAGATGCTTAATATGTAATTAAGAAGTATTTTTGATTCTCTTTTTGAGCTGAGTTATTTTGGATATTTGTTGCAGTTTAGTTCTCCCTTTATTTTGGCCACAGGTGTAATTCTAGTTTTATGACAGAGACCAGACTTTAACTCAGTTTATTAACCATGCTGTGTAACTGAGTGAATCTGTTTTAATTAATACGCAAAATACTGTGAATGAACTAACAAGCTAACAACTATTTTTAAGACTTCAGTAATAAATTTATGACAAAGAACAGGATGAAATAAAATTTAATAGGGAAAGTGTGTTGAAGTGATAAAGCTGGAGAGAAGCAGAATATCTGGCTCGACTCTTTCCTTTTGAGGTTTGTGTTTAAATAGAAGAAGTAATTTCTCCCTCTCATCCTGCAGCTGTCTTTGTGCACCTGGACTCTCAGAGCGAGTGTGTGGAGAACTGAGGAAGTGGAAGGACTTAGTTTCATGTTTTGAAATTTTAGTGCACTGATATCCTCTAGAGAGGGATGTTAACTTTATTCAGCTGTTAATCAGATGGTATTTGTACCCACTATTACAAGTAACATCTGCTAGATTCTAAATACATAATTCTAAGTATGTATGAAAAAGGGTCAGAGTCCTTTGCACAGGTAGTCAAGCTTACTGGATTTGTGAACCTTTCATAGAGCAGGAAGGGACTCAGAAGTAGTTGTAAAAGGGTACATGTGTGAGGTATTTAACTGTGAGGTTTAGATGTTATAATTCCTGAACAACTTTTATTTCTAACTTTCGCATCACTGTGTCCCTTTAAAATTTTGAGTGTCCAAGGTGAGGAAGATGAGAATTGTGTTTGGCAATAGACATGCATATTTTATGCTGTCCTATGAAATGACTCATAATACGTTGCTTTGGATACTTTTGCCTGTAAGCCTATAAAAATGTTCATTTTTTATTTTCCCTGTAGCCCACGAGACGATCAGCAAGACTGTCAGCTGTAAGTATGTATAGTACCTCCTGGTATATTCTTTTCTAAGCACATATGGTTTCTCAGACCAAACAGGTTTTTTACATTTTGCTTGATTCGATTTTTATTCTTGCTGAGGAGTATTTAAGAACTCTAGCAATGAAGTTATCTGTGTTTTCTTGGTTTCAAGTTTTCAGGTTGTTCTGAGAAAAGATGTATTTCCCCACTTCAGTGCAACACTGTCTGTTAGGTGCAGTATTGACTTTGTCTCATTTTGCAGGCTGATGTTAGTTAGTGGAAATGCAGCTACATCTCTGGAAAGGAGAAGGAGCTGTTTCAAGGACTTCATTTGATGCCACTGCTAGCACTTGGTTTTAGTTCCTCTTCTCTGTTAGAACATAGCTGATGGGTGTTTTTTTACTAGTTAGTACTAATCTCCGTGTTTTACTCGTAGAATGACCCCCAAATTACTTTCATTTCTAGATGAGTGAACTAATGCAAGCAGGTGTGTACAGAGAGGAGATGCATTTATGCATTAAGGTTTTTCAGACTTTTTCTAGATGCATACTATTGAGCAGGAAGTAAGGGAAGGTGTGGGGTGTGGGGGGGAAGCAGGGTGTGGAGGAGGCTGACTGGCTTCTGGTGGTGTGCCTAACATGTTGTGCAACTAAAAATGTTTTATAGAAACCTGCTCCACCAAAACCTGAACCCAAACCAAGGAAAACAACAAAGGTAAATACTCTTTCTTTTTAGTTACCATCGTTTTAGCCAATAGTAAGCAAGTATATTCCTTCTTTACATTGCAAACAGTTCAATTCACAGCATTTTTTTTGAGGCATGGGCTCCCCTGCCCTCTCTGCAGCTCCCTGCCCCCCTCCCTGGAAAAAACCCACAAATTAGATCATTCTTTTCTTTCTGTTCCACCCCTTCCTGGCCTCATTACTGGCCCAAAGAAAATGTCTTGCCTGTTTGATATGCAGACCATGTTAGTTTGTAGTGAATTGCTAGTTTAAGAAGAATCTTTACCTTTACTACACCTTTCCTGAAAAGTACAGGCTTAGTTGAGTAAACTCTACCTGAGACCTAGCAATTTCTACGAAAGCATTTGAGATTACTCTGTGTCATTCTGTTTCCTTGTCTAGAGGTGCAGTACTTCATTTTGTACTGAGAAACTCTTATCTATTCTTGAAGCCTGGCTGTTGCTGAGAATGCACAATTATAATTAAAGGTGAAATGAAATATATTTAAATTGAATGGTTTGGGTTTTCTGGGCCAGTTACTGTCAAATTAAAATCTTATTAGTGTTTGAAATACCTTTTCAGGATTTCTGCATATAAATCATGTACTTCAGAAACTGTAGATTTATTTGCGCCTAAGGGGAACGTTGAAAAAGAGCAATTGCTTTATTGGGAAAAAAAGCCCTCATGCTGGACACTGAGTCTAGCACTCCTCACACTTCCATTTTTCAAGTCCTTTTATTGTCATCTCAGTTGGGCAAGTGCCAGGATACAAAGTCCACATGTGAAAGTAAAACTCTTGACTTTAAACGCTGTGTGATTTATCAAATAAAATTACCAGTAAAGTCTTGCTGAGTTCATCCTGCTCCCCTCTTAAAAAGAGTATTAATAAAGAAGGGAGTGTGGTAGCTTCTATAGCTTCACGTACCCGTGGGATGAGCTCAGTGTTACGGACTCAGTCTAAGTTGCATGAGAGATATTTGAAGCTTATTTCAGGTGACTCAAATCCTTTATGACATTATTGTAAATAACTTTTTAATACAGTAACCTTTTTTTTTCCAAACCCTAACTGGATCACATTTTAAGGAGTATATTAATCTTGGTCTCCTAAACAGAAAACAGCAAGTGTGTACTCTGAACTTGCTAGTAAACAATGGAAGATGGTACAGACTTGACATAAATTTTATTGTTAAAAGCTTGCATGTTAACAATATGTTTTATTGTTAAAAGCTTGCATACTAAGTCAACTCCTTAGTTTGTTCTTCTGTAGGTAAAGAGTTAGTACTATCCTCATACTACCAGTAAGCTTTCAAATTAAGCACCACAGCTGCTATGTAGCATTGAAGCTGAGGGTTGGAAGGAGTAATTCAGGCTGCCCTGGAACTGGGATTACTGGTCCTCTCACCTCACTGTCCCATTCCGGTATGGGGATCAGTGGGGAAAGGTAGTTAACGAAGGAAGGCAGACCTTAATATCACTGTTCACAGCTATTATTAATTGTCATTTGGCATGGAGAATTTGGAGCAAATGATTGCATGAAAGATATCCAATGTTTATAAGAACTACTTTAAATACTGATGTAAAATAATAAATGCAATACTATTTAAATTTTTATCCCATTGCACTTTAAATACTTAACCTATGTCTCTGCTAATCTTTAGATCACAAACATAAATAAGTATGTAGAGAAAGGATTTATAAAAAAATAGTAGACTTCAACATAGGAATTAAGAGCAGATCTCAAAATGAAACTGTGTCTGTTAGAATAGTTCCTTTTGATAAATTCTCTGCTTTGTGTTGCTGCAGATGGAATTTTATCGGTGTTTGCCTCCCTAGTGTGTTGGCTGGTTCTTTCATTGACATGGAATGACCACCACAGATGTTACCAAAGTAACAAAAGGACAGTCAATGAAAGAGCTTAATTTTAAAAATCTAATTTGATATTTTATGTTAATTGAAAGTGTAGTGCTGTAGTTACACAAACAGTGTGGTGTTTGTGCTTGGCTGAATAAGCTTTCAATACACTGTAATTGGATTTGTTCACACAGATATCTTGTATATACCTCATAGCTCAGCTCTATCAAAATAGTCTGATGTGGTTTTGTATCCCTGAAAAAATTAGCAGAAAAACTAAGGAAGCAGACACCACCATTTTCTAGAAATGTTGAGTCTCTGTATAACTTAGGTGGATTTACGGTTTCCAGGTAGCCTTTAGATGGTTTTCTGTTTCAGTCCAGCACATGCAGCTTGCCAAGACTTGCTGTTTAGTTCATGTGAAAGTTTTTTTATAAAGATGCAGGGTTCTGGCTACTCATACAATATCTATGGCCATGTTTTTAATCTTCTGTCAGAAGGAACCTGGAACAAAGGCCAGCAAAGGTGCTAAAGGGAAGAAGGATGAAAAGCAAGAAGCTGCAAAGGAAGGTACTACACCATCTGAAAATGGTGAAAATAAAGCTGAAGAGGTACTTTCCACGCATACCTGCTGCTGATTGAATCAGTGTTTTTTAATTATTCAGCCTTTCAGGCATTGTTAGCATGTTCATAATGTTTCTTTTTATTGCCCATAATGTTATTGCAGATTCGCATCTCGCTCAGCTGTTAGTGTTTCAACATCCAGAGGTGCCCCACCCAGCACACTGTCAGTAAAAGGGCAGATTGAAACAGTGAAAGTTAAGGGTGCGGTAGAGCATTCAGCATGTGTGCAGTGAATAGAAACAGGTGGTAGTGTGGTGCTTTTCAGTGTGAAGGATGGAAGCTGACAGGTAAGGCTTGTATTGCTTTTGAAAAGCTGGGACCGATGAGTTGAGAAAAGTGTGTGGCTGTACCTGTTCCGGTTGTGTAAATGTCCTATGGACACAGGTTTGGAACTGAGCTGTTGCAAGTAAGAAATCAAAGGAGTAAGGATAGCTTGGGTATTTAGGTACACAGTAGCAATTCACTATAGTCATTTAATTTCTTTCTTTCTTCTCCACAGGCTCAGAAAACTGAATCTGTAGGTGACAAGAATGAATGAAATACCATGAAAATTTTGGGTTGATTTTATGTACCTCTTGGACAACTTTTAAAAGATATTTTTATCAAGTATTTTGTAAATGCTAATTTTTTTAGGACTATGATAGTTGACATATTAAACTGTATATGAACATTTCCCTTCTCATAACAGTGCTTTTAGAAATTCCCATTGTTGCCAAGTAATATAAATATCAACTTAATATTGCAAGGTATGTGTAAAATTGGATCAGCATTCCATACACTTGCTTTAAGAAATTATGTCTTGTGCATATGGTGATGTTTTTACTGTGTGTATTTGAATTTTTCATGCAGTTTTTCTAGAGCAATAATCAGTGGTGCTTTTGTACTTAGGTTTTATGTGATTTTAATGAAACATGGATAGATGTGGCCACCTGCTGACTATTTTGGGTTCTTTTAATGGATTAAAATAAAAGGTCTCCTTGCCTGCAAAACTAAAGACTCCTAATGTTTTCTCTAAATCTGAGGAATGCCTTACTCATATCTTTGACTGTTACAAGGAGGACTAAATGATTTAGTAACAGTTGTTTTGCATGTGGTGTTTGCTTTTTTTTGCTGATGTCTGATTAAAAACCACCCACACAGGAGTAGCAAACTGGGATTTTCAGTGGCCTACAACTTATGGGACTCACAGATAAATTCTTCATAGATACATTCATCAGATACACTGTCACAGGGTGAGTAGAGTTGCCATACTCTGTCAGGATATTGTGTCTTCAGTGAGCTATCAGTACAGAACAAATTGCTTGATCGATAGAGACATACAGTAATTTAAAAGTAGCTTTGCTTCTCCCCCACTCTCTTTTCATTAATGTGCACTGTAGTCTATGGAAACCTTTCTTTCTCTCTACAGCCTCAAATTTAATGTAAATAGTAATTACTGTTCTGCTTCAGCTGAGGACAGTTGTTAAGACATTGAAATCGCTGTTAAACAGTGCTATATATTTGGTACCTGGTAGAAATGGAACAATGAAAGTTGGTTTTGAGGTGATTGTGGTGATGTGGTAGATTAGCTAATGATTTTTTAGTGTCCATGTTTCAACTCTGCAGCTCATTCTAAATACCTTTTATGGTTTTTCTCCTTCTCTTTTCTCTAGGAGTCCTGGTGTTTCTATTGTTACTTCTGGGATGGGAGGGGTGAAAGAAAAGATGTTCCCTGTTCTTCAGTAGCATTGATTTGTATTGCTCAAGTGGGTAGCCATTATGTCTGAGGATACCTTTTGCTTGTTTAAGTCAATAAATAAATGACTGTTGCCTGACCTAGCATTCTATTTATTCTTTGGGAAGAAATCTCTAGTTTCCTTTTTTAATTACAACCAAAAAGAAGCCAAGCATGTCTACGCTTAAAAATTGAAGCTTGATTGCCAAAACTCTTTCTGCTAGCTAGAACAGGAGTTAAGACCTGCATTGATATAAATGTCACTTACACTTTTTTGATAGGCTTGCTACACCCACGGAAGAGGAGGCTGTTCTCTGCAGCATGAACTTAGTTTTGTAAGAAAATTTAAATTAATTCTCTGCTTTTGGTGATGGAAGGCAGAGGGCTATAACAAAAACTGTAGACAATGAGAAGGGAAGTCCTTAGTGTTATCCAGTGGTATGTGTTTGGTAATCCTGCACAGTACTTCTGATTTGCTTTCTGATGGATGCTGTTGAAAGTCTATTAAAAACTATGGTTGTGGGAAGTTGAACCATCTGAACTCTTTCATAGAATCATCAAAGTGCTATTTCTAAACATTTTTTCAATTCATGAGTTTCTTGTTCCTCTGTGTGTGTGTATATATCCTCTGATCATTATGTGTGGATCACGAAGAGATTAGTTACACTTGAAACTCTTGAAATGACCCTTTAAACTTAGATTTTAACTTAGGCATGAGCATCAGAAGACACACTTCTCTGGACAGGCTTATTTAAGGAGAGCTCTTTTAATAAATGGCTAAAAGGTGGGCAAAAGTTGGGTCCTTAAACTAATTGCACAATATCTTGACCTAGTAATTTTGGCACAAAATTTTTCTGTTGTCTCAACCGGATTAGGAGATTCAGCTCAGTGCCAGAATTCCATTGGAAGAATTTAACAAAAGATCCACTTGGCTAAAGTGCAGTGAAACACACTACCCTGCTGATTCACTTAACATTTCTGATTTTTCAAAAGTGCTTTGTAAATGTCATGCTTACCTATATTTCTTCTCTATGTGTCAAGTTCTCAGAAAAATCTTCAAAGCACTGTATCAAGTTCTAGAACATGTTTTTAAAATTAGATTGGTCACACATTCAGACATATGTAGCAAGAGTCTTCGTGGGCAGGTGGTGATCTGCAGAGCACCTTCAGGAAGTATGTAAGTATTTTAGTTTTGAAGAGCAGTTGGAAGTGCCAGGTGTCACATCTCTGCCATAAGGAAACTTGTATTATCAGTATTTAATGACTGACTGCTTCACACTTGAACACAAGGTTTGGGGGGATCCCTGAAAGCAGTGTTTGTTCTTTGTGGGATGTAACAGATGGGTAACTCAAGGTACATTAAAAAAAGGGAGAAGGTGTCCAGGTTTCAGCCAAGGACAGGGTTAATGTTTTGCAGTAGCTGTGAGGGGGTGGAGCCTGGAGCTACATGGGCATGTCTAAGACCCAAACGTTATTCAATACCATCTTACTTCATCACCAGGATCCCAGGGTTGGGGAAAAGGGGCTCTGTCCTTTCCAAGGAAAAGCATGTCCCTTTCCAGTGGTGGGCTTAGGGTTCATTGTTTTGTTGTCTTGGGCTTGGTGAGCATTTTGTGTGTAAATCACACACTCTGGGTACACTTGTCATTAGTATTGTCACTGTTACTGTTTGTTTTCTTATCTCATTGCTATTTCCAGTAAATTGTTCTTATCTCAACCTGTGATTTTCACCTTTTGTACCTCCAATTTTCAACTCTATCCCTGCAGTGGGAAGGAGGAGAGGAACTGAGGAGAGTGAGCAAGTGGCATCTGGCTTGAGAGAGTCTCAGTGGGGGGACTGAATTGGGGAGTACCATTCCTAAACCATGACAGAAGGATAGACAGTTTTTTAAGCTTAAAGAAAGCAAGAGCATCAGAAACAAGACATAATGAATGATCCAAAAAAAAAAAAAATTACTCATGAGTAGTTAAAGATTCTCCTTCCCTTAGCTTTATATAATTCCCCATGGTTGTCACTTTCCACTATTTCCGTATCCTTGACTGACCTTGGGCTAATTGCATGTCAGCACAAGGTTACGCTTGGTATTTTGTCTGTTCAAATGGCAAAGGCAGCTTTTTCTGAACAGAGAACTGTAGATAAGATGCAACCAATTAACAGGAATGCTAATGGAAAATTAACCCTTGTGCTAAACAGCAGTGAAAATTAAGTTGTTTTGGTGCATCTTGCACAACTCTTAAAAGTTTGAGAGTTATTTTTTCTGTTCATAAATGCAAAAAGAAAAAAATAGGGAAAGAGAAAAGGACTAGCAAGAAAATAAAGATCCCTCATTAGAATAAATAACGTGAGTTAAGTTTCTAGTGGAATTGGGAAAAGTTTTTTTGTTGGTTTTGGTGGTTTTTTTCTTTAAACTCAGTTATATGATTTTTTAAATGTAGTTCTAGAAGGGCAAAATTAGATCACTTAGATGTGCAAGAGAGTACATGGCTTAAAGTCAAAGCAGTCTTTCAACCGAAGGTACGTTTCACAATACCAAGCCTCAACAGCCAAAACGTTGATTAAATTTCTCCAGAAATTATACAAAATTTATATAACCCTAGAGAGATTATGAACTGAGAAACAAGTGGCTGTTCTGTATTCTGTAAAGGTAAGGTGTCATCAAATGAGAAAGGGCAAAATAATCTGAAATTGGAGTCTGTCTCTTCTAAATAAATTGCTTTTGACCTGGCTGCCTTACTGGACCTGTACCTTCACTTGCATCATTGTACCTGGCATAGTGCTGGACCACTGGCTGGCATCAGATTCAAAGTAACGATTTAGCCCACAATGTCCATTTGTATTAAATAAGACAGTAAATTTCTATATCTGAATTAAAGCACTGAAAATACAGGAGACTGTATGTAAACAACTCCAGTATAGCAAGAACTCTGTCACCCTCCTGACTTAATGTGTGTTGTCTTTCTTTTATTTGTAAGAAAACGTGAAGAATACTTTCACTGTTAGATACATTGCTGCATGCATAATGATCAGGAGAGGCACTAGAATGTTCAGTGCCATTATTTTTGGTAAAACGAGAATTTTCTACTCCTGTTCTCTCTAACATGCATACTTTTTGCTTTATTTTAAAACTGAACTTACCATAAAGCTGTTACTTGCCTAGCTATAGCCAAACTGGCTTGCCAAATTGCCAGCAACTGCCTTCTAGAATGTCCAGTTCTGCATTTATAATAGATCAGAATGAAACAGTTAACAATTTTCCCATAGAAAATGGACAATATAAGAAATAAATTGTTTTGAAACATTATGCCCTTCGTGATGACAGGGACTAACAGGTGTTTGACTAATACAGCAAAATACCCTCACAAGCACCTTCAAAGTAGCTATAAATGAGTTATGGTGGAAAATGACTCAACTAACACTTGATTTTAAATTTGTCTATTGATACTAATCATAATGTGAATGGAAAATCATATTTGCATACCTGCTAAAATAAGGATAAAGCTAGTAATTCAAATTCATGCTCAAAAGATAAACTTGATTGTGTGAGGCCATTGTGCCTAATTTTAGTACTGCTTTTATTTTACAGTAGTATAACTTGTAGGAATTGTTTTATCACTGTTTCCATTCTCATGCAGAAATGAATTTCAGACTTGGAGCCCATAAAAACTGAATTTATACTGGACAATTTCAGGTACTAAGCTGCTTGATATGAATCTTCCAATAATGAACAATTTAATGGAGAGCAATATAATTTAAGATGACAATGCAGTGACTGGAAAGAGTGATCTTGTCAAAGTCCTCTATTTCTAAAATGGCTGTAAAATGTTAGTGTAGTTCCTTGCAAAATAAAGGTTGTAGAATGAGAACTTTTGCCCCATTGTGAGACAAAGCTAGAAGGCCATTCTAAGCTTTCTTTAGAATAATAATAATAAATGTAATTTCTAAAAACCAAACCAAAAGCCTCCTAGTTTCTGATGTCATATATATATACGTATATGTCAGGCACACTCTGTAAGAAGTTGGAAGATGTGAGCTCTTAACACAAAGGGGTTCATAACTATTGGAGATGAAGCTTGTGATGTCAGGTGCATCTAGAATAACTGAGTATGAAAGGAGTAGCAGTACTGGAGAATTTTTGTGATTCTGTTCATAGTCATCTTGTAGATGGCTGCACATTATTCCCAAGAGGCAGGAGTGCTGCTACTGCAGCAGCTGGGGGTCATCCCAGAATGAGGTTGGAAGAAAGTTCCCTGGTGGCTGAGTGCAGGAGCAATGGTGAATACTCTGCAGTGATCGCACAGCAGTATGCTTTGTGGAAGACAGTCTGGATGGGCGGGGGGCAGGGGGCAGAGCTGGGAATGGCAGGAGGGGGGAAGTAGTCTGATCCTGTAATCTGGGTGGGTGGGTGTGGAGGAAGAGATCTTGCACAACATAGGAGAAGTGTTTTTCTAGGGAATAGGAGCAAGAGAGAAACAGCAAAATTCTTTGCATGTGCAAGCAAGCCTTGAATGTCACTAGATTTATTTTTTCCCCGCGGTCCTTTATCAACAATCCAGTTACTGAAGGCACAGTGTTTTTGTTTTGTTCCCTCTGGGATACGTTCCTGGTAAAGCTTGTAATTGTAGGGGGTTTTTTTTTCCTACTTCCTTGAAGGCATTTTTGCACTTAAGTATCATCTGTGTATCGGTGCCAAATCTCCACCTGCAGGATAACTACTGGTTGTGTTGATGAACTTCTGGAGTCTTTCAGGAAGCTTTGCCTTCTTTACCCCCAAGGGAACTAGGCAAGTGAAGGTTTAAATATAAGGTAAGTCTGAGCATCAGGAGGCTACTGGGGAGTCTGCTATCTACCTCAGTGACAATAGATACCAGACTTTGAGGTGAGATGGAAGAGAGAGAGCCAGGGGAAGGTCAGGTGAGCATAGCACCTCTACTACTGTTTTGGGACTTCTTTATAGTGGCCATGCACAAGATGAAGGTTGCTTGGCCTCAGCAGCCAGAGGGGAGGTGGGGGCCTTGGATTCACAAGGTGTGTGCAGTGGTAGTTCATTGAAGGGAACAATGTGACTGGTGCAGATTATTCCAATGGAGAGTAGTGCAGAAACGGCACACTTCCAAATAGTTGCATAAGGATAGATTTGGTTGTGACATTTTTGGCAGCTGGTTATCTTGCATGACTATGATGAATCAGAAAGTTGGCAATAGTTATTCAAAGATAGTGGATGTGGATAGTGTTAACAGGAATTAATTACAAGATATGGCTAGTGTTCTGCTAGTACACATGCTGTTAGGACTATGGGAAGTGTATGAAATTGGTTTTAAATATTGAGTTGCAAGTGCCAATTACAGTACCATTTGAATATAATTGTGAAGGCATCCCAAAAAACCAGCAAAAAAGAAAATTGTATTTCCAAGTAGATGTCACCCTCAGTGATGAAACTGCAAGACAGATAACTGCCACACAGGTTTTAAGCAACTGATATGAGAGCACTTGTCTTTGGCTCTGTCGAGCCACTGTCCCATTCACACTTGAATGATCACAGGGGTGTCCTCACTTATTTTTTAAATGCTGTCTCCTTTAAGTGAAAACAATAATAATACTCCTCATCTGATGGATGCTTCAGCATTAGCATTGGATTCATCCTTTCATGGTGGGGTGGTGGTTTAGGTTAATAGATCCTACAACACATTAGGTAATATGCAGAAAGAAGCCAGCAGCACAAATATTGCATTATTACAAAATTCAATGACCAATTCAGTTCATCACTAATAACAACAGCCTTGTTTTATATCAAGCATGGAAAATACTGGCCGTCCCTTTATTCATGAAGCAGTTAGACAAAGCATTTGGTATCATATATCTCTTAACAACAGCGCATCTGGCATGTTTAGCAGATTATATAATTGTTGGACCATGAATAAAGGACTCAGTTACATATTACCTTTTTCAAAACAGGGTGTTCCACCTTCACCCCCATTGTCATATTTTCACCAGATAACAAGCCAGTGGCAAGAAGCTTTATGCCCAAGCGCTTTTTGAGGATTCTTTTCAATGCTTTCCATGCACTAGTCTTCCTGTTCCCAGTCAGGTCTGACAAAGTCTTTGACAAGTTAGAGGGCTGGGCAATCACCCAGCTGTATGAAGTTTAACAAAGACTAATGCTGGATGTGCACCTGAGATGGGGCAGCCCTGGATGTATGGACAGACTGGGGAATGAGATGCTGGAAAGCAGTGCCAGGGAAAGGGACCTGGGGGTCCTGGTCAATGGCAAGCTGAACATGAGCCAGCAGTGCCCTGGCAGCCAGGAGAGCCAAGCACGTCCTGGGGGTATCAGGCCCAGCATCACCAGCCGGGCAAGGGAGGGGATTGTCCCGCTCTGCTCGGCACTGGGACGGCCTCACCTCGAGTGCTGGGGGCAGTTTTGGGTGTCACAGTGCAAGAAAGACATTAAACTATTAGACAGTGTCCAAAGGAGGGCAACAAAGATGGTGAAGGCCCCTGAGGGGAAGCCGTGTGAGGAGCAGCTGAGGTCACTTGGTCTGTTCAGCCCAGAGAAGAGGAGACTGAGGGGAGACCTCACTGCAGTTACAACTTTCTTGTGAGGGGAAGAGGAGAGGCAGGCACTGATCTCTTCTCTGTGCTGACCAGTGATGGGACCAAGGGAACGGCCTGAAGTTGTGTCAGGGAAGGTTTAGGTTGGATAATAGGAAAAAGTTTTTCACCCAGAGGGTGACTGAGCATTGGAATGGGTTCCCCAGGGACGTGGTCACAGCACCAAGCCTGACAGAGCTCAAGAAATGTTTGGACAATACTCTCAGGGACATGATGTGCTATCTGAGGATGACCTATGCAGGGCCAGGAGTTGGATTTTGATGATCCTTGTGGGTCTCTTCCAACTCAAGATAGTCTATGATTCTAAGATGTAGGTTCTCCTTTGTGACGTCCGTCAAGAACCTTTAAATAGATTTGTTGGGAGCAACTGCAGCCAGCACGAGACTACCACAGACTGTAAGTAGTTAGCAGGTCAGAACACTGTAGCAATAATTGAGACATACTGTGAATCTCTCTGACAGATGTTAATTTGTTTACCTCCATGTAATGTTACATTGTTTTCTTTCAATGTCTCATCAGCTTGAGACTTTGTATTTTCTTGTTTATTTCCACATCAACTCTTCCTTCAACAATCTTTAGTGAGGCCCTGAGAAGCTTTTATGATCATTTAAGCATTTCAGCATTTTCTCATTATTTAGTGGACAGAATAAAGACTCAAATAACTTGGAGGCCGAGCAAAAATGAACTGAGCTGTCTTGGGGTTTGTTACAAACTAGCTAGGATTTATCTCTGCCTCTGGAACTGCCTAGCAAAGGACATTGCTGTGGAATGTATTCTGTGTTTTACATACTATACCTTACTAAAAAGACATCTCAATTTCAGAATTAAAGCACAATGGCCGTTTCAGTTTTGTTTGTTGCAAAGGCTGTGTCTATGCTAGCAAACCAAAAGGTGCCAGGGCACAGAGCTGCAGACTTGAAGCCCACAGCTTACACTGACAAATTTTTGACAGCGGAGTCCCTGCACTAGGTCCAGAACAAGCAGCATTCTCCCAAGAAACCCTTTGCATGGCTCAGGGGGTAGCTCAGGCCCAGCTGACAATGCAGATGCAGCTGTCCTGTTTTGGTTGTTGAAAGAGCCCAGTAATATGGATATGGCCACTGGCATAAGCAACTGGCCAGAAATTGAGTGGGCAGTAGTGCTATCCAGATTACTACTATGGGTAAAATTCAAAACTGAGGAATACAGCAGCAAGAATGCCTTACCTTCTGTGTACTGGAATTTGAAATTTTGTTTTCTGTAAATATGCCTTGACCTCTCCTCTTACAGAGTCCTATGCTATTAGAATTATCCATCAGTGAATGAACTGAAAGGCATACACACCACTCTCCTGGGGAAGGAGAAAAATGTAAGGATGCTGGCTGCTGAAAAATTTCAAATGAAAAATCAGTGTTGGGAGTATATGGGAACAACACAATTCAGAGGTACATTTAATGTGGTGAAATCTGGGATGCACCAAGACTGGCATGTTAAAACTGTCAGCAACTGCTATGCAGGGTCTGAGGAAAGCACTTTCAAACATATATACAAAAAAAATGATACATGGACTAAATAGACATGGCTTTACTATAACTATGTTAAAAATAAATATCTGTATTTCTTCAACTGCTCAATCTAGTCTTCATAAGATGTTTCTTTACATCAGCTGATTGACTTTTAGTATTTGGTGCTTTATTTATAAGGGCCTGCCAAGAGGCAATTAGTGGTAGTCAAAATTGATGCTGAAAGATCAAGTTCAATTCCTTTTTTATTCAATCTTGGAAGTTGAATTCTTTAAAAAAAATTCACATGTGCAGAAACTAGCACTATGCTAGTGCCTCCAGAGCTTATTGCAAGAACACCCATCAGTGATGAGGTGAGAAGGTGTATGACATTAACTATAATATAATCTATCAATTATTTTAGCATTCAAACTATAGATACTTAATTCTCCAACAGTAAAAGTTTCAGAGTGTCTAAAAACTTCTTAGTTTGCCCAACACTGCCTGTTCCAGCTAGCTCATGATCCACAAAGCTTGTCTTGCTTGTACACCCTATTCATGGATCATATTCTGAGCATGCTTACCAAACTAGGTCCTAACCAAAGAGGAGGTTGTGAAGTTTTAATTTACTCTGGTGTGCAGCAGGATCCCACTTCAGTTCAAATTCTTCCAGGGAAGAGAAACCAGTATTTTGTACCTCAGAATAGACTGAGCTAGTCACCTGGGAAAATATCCTCAAGAGAGGGTTCTTCTTAATCTCTGTTAAAAAAGCTGCTCCACTCTGCATGAGAAAACTACACATTAGTCCATCTAGAATGATCACAATCTTTTAATCTTGTGGTAGGGCCTCACCTGGGAAAAGGGAGTCACATGTGCCAGTCTTCATCTTACACTAGAATTAAATTAAAAACAAGAAAACAAACAAAAAAATGTAACCAACATCACGTACATGCAGGGATCTCTTGTGGTCTGGTCACACCTCTTGTCTTTAGTACTCTGCAACCTGTAAAATCAAGAGCTTGGTTCAATTATTTAAAATCAGCAGTTATCTTACACAATTTGTATCTCAATTAGTACACCATGCCTATGTGGCTCACCACAGCCGGGCAAACTGAAAATATAAAATAATCCTTTCAAGGCACCAAGTAGATGCTATACAAGAATACAAAATACTGAGAAATCTGGATCAGCAGACCAGTATTTTCGCAGAAGACTGAACAATAAATGGAGATCGGAATCTCAGTGATGTGTATTTCATGGATGACTGACAAATCACATATGCTACACAAAGTAGGCACTGTCAGCCAAATGGCTCAACGCTAACAGCCCTGAATCTTTACTGTAAGTGCAAATATTGGTACTACTCACTCTACATTGTTGCTATTTTGGGGAAAGCAGATATTTCAACTGCATAGAAATAAAAATACTTAGTAGGTCTAAACTAAAACAACGTGAGAAGGAAACACTTGGGAAAAACTAAGGATTGTCTTTAGGCTGGCAACAGAGTGAGGCTGTGCTGGATCACACTAATGATCTTTATAATTATGTATCTGTACTACCATTGGCTGTTCTTACCTATAGAAGTATCAGTTCTTCTGAAGACTGCTAAAATCCTTGCCAACTGAGAGTTCTGAGGTGAAAGTAAAGCCAGAATGGCTGTATTTCGTTATGAGGAAAAACATAGCTTTTAATTTGAAATCTTTCAAGTGTTTCAATTCTTGAACTATGCCCCAGAGTTTATAGGATTTTGCTTTATCTTCGCTGAAACAGAGAAATTTTGTATGCACTGATTAAATATTACTTCCTCCATGTATTTTATTCATTTTCCTTGGTCTTTAATCCTATTCCTAGAGTACTTTTCCTTGATCCTAATTTTGTCCTGAACTCTGATTTTTTTGAGGTGAAGTGAAAGACTTAATGCAGTATTACAACAGAAGATGTGTTATTGTTTTGTTTCACTGGCTTCGTATTGGGGTTCTAGAAAAAAATTACCATATTCTCAACGTTGAATATGTAATAAATAGAATGGTCTTTTAAAAAGATTTACTACTGGCTATCAAATAGAGGACGTTTTTTCCCGCTTGTATTGGTTTGGAGCCCATAAGGAGCATGAATGACTCTTATAATTTCTTCAATAGATTATTTTGAATATAGCATCATGAAATTTTACCTACATTGTTCTGCTCATCTCTTCTCTGGGTAGATTTTGCTGATATTTCTTATGGCCTCCTCTACTTTTATCTAAATTGCATATTAGCAAGTTTATCAGACTATATGTCTGATAACAATATGACAGGATCCCTTAAGTTATTACATAGATGTAAATCTTTAACAGTCTATTGTATTAACTCAGGGAAATTCAAAGTCTATACCAAAGTGATAGCCAGCACCATTTTGAAAAATCGGGCAAATAACCTCTCATCTGTATTTTAAAAAGTTGCATTTCTAACAGGTTACTAAAGTAAATGAAAAAATCAAATCCAAACCCCTAATTGGAAATGGCCTCAAACTTGGTAAAACAGAAATTTAAATTCTCATTTAGAGAAATGGAAAGACAAACAGTAGCTGAAAAACACTATTAATTTGTGTCTTAATAAACTTTATTATTTACCAATTTAAATAAAATTTGTCACTGAAGACTTCAAGTAAGTTTTCTTGGATTCAGAACACTAATATGAAACCACTGAAACAAATGAACAGTACACCTTATTTTGAGAATCTTCTGCTCAACAAAAATTGCCTTAGCATATTGGAATACCTTACTACAAAGAGAAGTAACAGCAAACATTTTCAAAATTTTTGTAGAAGTAATAATCTAAAAAAATAATTGTCAGTATACAAAGCAACACAAGTCCTATTTTCATTATGGAGTAGCTCTCCTCTAAAATAAACCCTGTGTATTAATTTTTTGAAAGCTCCCCTTAAAAAACTTCTACATAATCCTTAGAAAACTCAGAAAACTTTGGAGACATCAAATAGATGTGAAAATAGACATGGCAAATATCCAAGAGTCTCTGTGAAGAAAAGCCCAATAGCAAACAATTAAGCACAGCAGTTTAATAATTTTCTCAATATCCTCTGGATAATTAGGGAATGTATTCAGCATAGAAAGTTGTACTGTCAAACTGATCCAGGAAATTTAAAGTCTTTTACAAAATACAGGAGCACAAATAAAATTGCTTTAAAACAAAACAAACCCAAACAAAATCCCCAACATGAACCAGTAGAATTCCTCTATTCAGTAGGAATAACATAGGCCTTATTCTTAGTTTCTCTTTGTAAGGGAAGGTTTTGTACTCAAAGATATAACAGTGAAACTGAAAGAATGTCATGGCTGGTGCAATTCATATTTATTTGGGTAACAGCATATTAAAGAGATTTTTACGTTCATTGAATGAACTCCAACAAGGCTCATTTACTGCTCAAAATATAAATGACATGTAGATCTACTTTCAAAAGCCTGATATTAGATTTGCAGCTAATTATTTGTTTTTACACAAAAATTAATGTTGTCCTCATAAGTGTCTTGATCTTGCTTTACTCTTCCAGCTGCACAGGAGGAGAACAGATAGAAAACGTTTGTCAGAGGCTAACCTATTTTTGTGCTTTTTAAAAAATGTTAATTTGCCTGTGCTGATGGTGGTTTGGGTAATACAGATGCCTAACTCTATGCTACTCTTCACCATCGATGAGAAGCAAGCAGGAGTAACAGGAAATATTTTCAAAAATAGTGGAGTGGGAAGACATGCACATTCTGTGGTAAAGGACACACTGAAATGGGAAATAGAGTCAAAAATAGAAGCATACCGGTCACTATTTAATATCTGACAAGGGCAGAATACAAAGCAGCTAAGCACTCTGTTAGAAACTTCATAGTAGAAAGTTCAGGTAGGTTACTGATGCAGGGTGCAGAAAAGATATGGACATATTCTTGTATGGACATATCTTGTCCTTGGCATGAAGCATGAACAGGTGAGTATTTTAGTGAATTTTGATGTGAAGCTACTTAGTTAACTCCAAGTTATTGTTTGAAACTACAGGAGGAATTTGCTCATTGTATTTTAGCATATGTGGTTCTTTCTGCGTGAAGTTAATATAAATGATAATAATAAAAATAGTTACTGGCCTCACAAGCACTCATCACACACTTCTGGCCCTTGTAAGGTTTACGGTTGGTTTCAAGAGTAAGAACCAACAAGCAACTAGTGGTGATAATTCTCATTTTAGGTAGAAAAAACCCACCAAAAAAACCCTGTTCAAGTAACCAACCAACCATCCAAACCCGAGGAGAGCTTAGTCACTGCTTTATGTTGCTCTCAGCCACCCCCTGCCAATATCATGCTTCAAATATTTAGCTACATTGTTCAGCTCGACAATTTTCAAACCCTAAATACATTTCTTTGTCTCTGAAGAAAAGGAGAAGAGCAAATTTCAGAAGAAACAGAAAGGCTTTTCATGTCAAGAATTGCCACTACTAGGGTCCAAGTAATGTACTTTCTGGGCACAAGGTATAAAATCATACTGACACAAAAAAGCACTGCGTACAATATATCAGTAAATAACAAAAAAACCCCAACCCCAAACCCCCCAACCAACCAACCTCAAAAGTGCAGAAAGAAACCAGAAAAATCAAGAAGAAACCAAAGATGCTACATTCTTATCTGTCAAAAGTAACCAGTAATTCAGTAATATATCTGTATTTGGATACTTACAGAGCTTATAGCACTTTTTAGGGAGGAAGAGAAGGATGGAAGGAAAAAAAAAGGCCAAGCTAAGATAAAAAGAGACATCCCAAACCAGCAACTCTTGGGATCAATCCATAGCTTAGTATAGCTGGTGTGTAAAATCTACAGCAAGAGGAAAAACTATGAAACTTTATTCTTCCTTTTTTTTTTGTAAAATTAATTTAGCAAATGTGTGCAAATAGTAACATTTGAAAGTCACAAAATAAAATAATTCCATTCATGTTTTTTTTTATGAAGACCTTTTACAGTAATTTCTCCTGAAAACATTGAATCTTACTGACAAAGCAGGACAGATGTATTTTATTTTAGAATAATGTAAGGTGACAAGATCGCCTGAAAGAAAAGGGATTATTTGAAAGCAAAACAGTACAGATAGTAAAAATTCAGAGATTATGTTTTTCTCCACTTGTGTACCTTACAAAAAAAAATCTTCAATTTAACTGAAAGAATAAAAAAACCTTTTAAAATATCTCTGGAAAATGAATGGAATATTTTTTACTGTTGTAGGAATTCTTAGGACTCATTCTAACATGTATCACCATACAATAACAATTAGGCATTTTCTCTTGTGTGTGACTTTCATGTTAAGTCACACATAAACAAAAAAATCCCATCAGATTTCATCTGTAAAAAGAAAGTGGAATGTATGGTTGTAAAAGCTGTTTATTAAATATTTACTTGTAGTACTGCAGTGCTCAAGCTCAAGTCTGGGACTATGATTTCATTTTGCTTGGTGATCTACAAAAATTAAATAAAAGACACAATCCTTATTTTATTGTCAAAACACCAAGAACTTTTTGATTCTGTGGGCTGCATTTTAAACTGCAACAGGAAAAGTTTTGAGTTGCTGAGAGAACAAGGAGGGTCAATACATCCAGGAGAGTTTTTCCTCTACTTTCAGACTCCTTAACTGTTAAAATTTCTCTATTGCTTGGTTTACAGTTTCAGTGTTGTCATACATAGGTATACTTTCTTTTATGTAAACATCACAAGGGAAATTAAAATGTTAATCACATTATTCATGTAGTCCTTTGTTGTGAGAATCACCTATGAGAGATATTACAATACATATTTTACATTGCTAAGAAAAGATTCAAGTCACTTTATTTTTTAAATCTTTATTAGACATTAAATATGATTTCATTGCCGTTTCAATTATTTGAAGTGTGGATTTAAAATGAAGCTGAAACAGAGTGGTTACTGTTACAAATCCAGAAAAGGGAGATACATGTACATTTTAAATATATAATGATCATAGCTACAGATAAAGTGATCAAATCTAGTACATACAGTCTTGCTTTTTTTTTTTTTAAAAAAATCTATCCTACAAAATTCAGTTACTCTAATGATAACAAATTCTAGATTAGGATTTTAATGATTTTTAGGACGTGATAATTGTATGTAAAAAATGCACAGCATCTAGACATCCACTATATAAATTTAATTTTTATAATAAGACAATGGAAATACATTACATTTTAGCCTCCTTTCTCTAACCTTTCAGGATAATGTTGCTTCAATAAAGCAGACGGGTGATTGCAGCAAAGCTTTCTCACTGTGTCAAGCACAAAGCTCGAGCTCGTAAACCAAGCTTGCAGGCCTCGCAAACACGTATAAAAATGCTCAACTCATCTTACCCTCAGCTGCACGGAAATGTAGTTCAAATTTAATTTTGTTGAAAGTTAGATAGCTGAGAATTTCAGGGGGTTTTATGTACAGAAAAAAATAGTTCTTTGTCTAGTTTCTATATAATTTCAAATATACTTTTGTTTTTGCTTCACAAGTTACATCAGCTAATAACTGAGGCTAAAGGAATATTTAAAAAATGACAGCTTCCCCTGTTTACATTGATCCCTGCTAAATTCATTCTTATTGTCCACAAACACATTCGTTCTTGCAAGGCCCCAACTCGACCTGAAAAAGCACAGACACATTGCAAAACATAAAGACAACCAATTATGCTCCTTTAAATCCCTCATCAGATATGGATTTTTTTTTAAAGCTAATTATCAGCGGACATTTGCTTTGTTTTTATTCTCTTTTTGACTGTAAGCAGCAAAGAAACAGTTACAGCACGAATCAGAACGTTTTATTCGATACCCTCAAGCTAGCAAACATTAAATAAAGAAATGATTTAACTGCTAACCAGGCTCCGTACAATGTTGCAGCCTTTCAGGAACCTTCGGTAGGTTATCGATCCGCTAGTGAATTACCTCCAGTTCAGCCATAGGTTGCAGGCATCACCATCCATCGCTTGTCCTCGCGTTGACAACACTCCTCCTCTCGCCCATTGCTCCTGGAAGGCAGAAGATTCGTCAGTCCCGCATGTCTGATCTGGTTGGCGGCAAGAGCAATGAATAAAATCGTTATCAGCTGTCGGGGTTGGTTTGGTTTTTGTTTTGTTTTGCTTTTTTAAAAGGGAAGTTCTCAAAGCGAGAGCCCTGCGCTCCCTTCACCCCGGCTACGCCCGGCAGAGCTGTCTGGGTAGCCCCGCCGAACAACGGAGAAAGGCGCCTGTCTGGCTGTTTGGGGCTTGCTGGGATTTCCCCCCGCTCCAGACCCACGGCAGGAACCAGGGCACGATGTTGCAAGAATAAGAACCAACAACGCGTGACACTGTGGCACTTACGCGCAGATGCCAAAGCCCCTGGCAGCGCCCCGAGGTCCGTGGCTGGCTCCGAGGGAGCGGGCTGGGCTACGGGGGAACCGCGGCGAGCGGGGGGTGTGGAAGTGCCGGGCCTCCCCAGCGGGGCCGCGCTCCCCGGGGGCATTTTGGCTTCGCTCGCTTCCCATTCTAGCGACACTGGAACTCGGGAACTTCCAGCGCCGCCGCCGCCGCCGCGAGTCGCCGCTGCCCCGCCGCCGCCGCAGCCCCTCCTCCTCCCCGTGCGTCGTATCCCTCCGCGCTCCGGCACCGCGCAGAGAAAGCGCCTTTCAGCCGCCCGCCCGCCGCCTTCCCGCCCACCCCGCCGACATCTTCTGCCACAGCCCGCCCGCCTTCCCGCTAATAAACGCGTAGCGCTCGCCCCTCTCTCCCCTCCAGCGCCGGGCAGCGCTGGGGGCCGCCGCGGAAGCGGGGCGGCAGCCGGGAGCA
>VXAZ01009303.1:1950462-2000246 GCA_013399875.1 Gymnorhina tibicen | reverse complement strand
TTTTTTTTTTTTTTTTTAAATTTCTATAACAGCCTCTGTCCCTTCCTGCACTCCCTCTCAGTGTCCCGGCGCGGGCGCGGGCCGGGGTCCGGCCGGTGCCCGCCCGCCCGAGCGGGGTCAATAACAACGCGCGCGCCGGGCCCGGCCGCGCTCGCGCCGCTCTGCCCCGCTGCCCTCCCAGCCGGGCATCCGCACCCGCACTGCGCTGGGGCTGAGGGGCCCCTCCTGCTGCCCCCGCGGCGTGTGCCGCTGGTGAAGTGCGTTATGTGGCTTGGAGTTTCTTATATGCAGTATATCTGGTGCGTGGCAGTAACTGGCCGTGTCAGGGTCACATCACAAATTTGGCTTAGGTGAATTTTTGTCTAGTTATTTTTTAAAATTTCCTAGTGTGTGTTTTTCATCTCGGGTTAGATCAGTGATAAAACAAAGTGTTACTTGCAGTGATGTAGCTCTGGCTAGCAGAGAGGGGCCTGGATATTTTTTTTTCCCTAACACGTTGTGAACTACAGCAGTTGGGAAAACAGCAGTTAAGGTGTCTGAATTGTGTCCTTTAACAACTTGTTGCTAGCATTGTTTTCATTGCAGGTGCACTATTGTATAACTTAGTTGCTGAATTTCTGAAAACGATTTAAGAGGAAGACTGAGCCCTGTTTGTGATTCTCATCAAAGAGAGATTTCCCTTGCTGGTTGCTTATAGCAGTTCTGAACTCCAGTACTTCTGGAACACAGATATGTTAAGAACTTTTGAACTTACATAAAAGGGGACAGAACAGTTTCCATTTGTAATGCCTCCGTAAAGGCTGTTGGCATATACATTATTTTAATTCTATAATGAATTTTACAGTAGGAAGCATAGGTTTTTACTGTAGTTAGAACAGGTTTACTTACAGCATTGTTTTTTTTCTGTAGCAAGACTTGTAGTGGCACAGGCATTTTCATGCATATGGTGTGGAAGAATTGGTAGCAATTAACTTGTGGAAAACGTATGACTACATACCAGTACTTTTGAACTTCCTTGAAATCAAACATGAAGAAACTCAACCGGGAATTTCAAAGTGCATGATATGTTATGCTATTCTTATTTACTTATTTATTTGTAAGGCTGTGAGACCATTTGACCCATTTCAAACAATGGTAGGAGTTGCTTGGTAAAACTTATCAATAGTCTTTCTCTTTTATCCAATACCTTATAAAGAATTGGAGGTACAGTCTTAGTGTAGCATGGATTTGGGTTTCTTGTATATAGTCAGAATATAATAGGACATAAAGAAGGAAAAAGTGAGGAAAAAGACATTTTAAAGGTTGAAGTAAGAAGAGGTGGTGAGAAATAAGTTCATTCAGACCCTTTCCAAAAAAGGAAACCTCGTTTGTTTGTGGAATGCAGGTAAATACCAATTTAGTCAGCATAGGTATGTAATGACATAAGATGTACATCCTCAAAACTTGGATTTGATGCTGGATACTTATATTTGGAGAGGTGATGCTAACTAGGTCCTTTCTCTTTTCCTAGTCTTTTGTTCATAACAAAATTTCCTTAGATTTCCGAATAAACATTTCTAAGCCTTTCCCACCTTGTCCCTACCTAGATGTTGGGGTCTGTGTGTGTGAAATTGGTTACTTTGTTCTTGATGCTTCTCTCTGTCCTTTATTTGTTCTTGCCTCAATTGTCAAAGCTGTGTGAACTTTGTATTACTTGACATTTTAGGCATGTGAAAGCTGGCAAGGAAGTGTATTTGCAGCGTGACAATTACATTTCATACAAAAGAAGAGTTTTTCATTGTATCCTGTTTCATTAAACAAAAACTTATTTATCTCAAACCAAAGGGTCCTTAGCTTTTGAGATAGAGAATGATGAGCTAACATTGTTTTTTTTTTTTTTTATAATTTAAAATTTTTCCGTCTTAATGATGCCAACTCTTCTTTCTCAAGATGGCATGTTTTGCCATGTTTTGGTACTGCTTCTCAGACATGAATGCCTTGAGCTTTCACTAAACTTTGTAGAAGGGTCTGAAGGGAGAAAAGGCTAAGAAAATTACCAGTAAATGTAGTGTTAGACGTCTGGTTTTTACTCTAGGAGGGAATAAGGGCTCTGTGTAACCGGGATGGAATTTAATCCCAAGCTTCTCTTTCTTTGTGTGCAAAATCATGCCTTTTATGATATGTATATTTTTAATAAATCATTCCTTTAATATATATATGTATATATTTTCAAGAGATGATGATGTTTCTGATTTTGTCCTCATTTTGAAAGCACTTATTTAAGAATTTTTATTAGAGTTAACTTTTTGTTATTAGGCTGGAGTTCATATTCCTAGATGTTTTATTTCTGTTACTTAATTTGTGCAAATAATGTTCAATCTGGTGCAATTTTCATCTTGTAAATTACTTTCATTTTTCTGTTTGGCCAGTGAAAGTAAATGTTTCATTTTCTTAAATAAGCTAATGCCATGATGCATGCTTGTAATGCTACAGGAAAATACATGAGTTCAGAAATGCTATTATACTTACATTAAGTTCTTAGGTGATTTTTCTTGAATTTCAGTATTTCTATAATATATTTTTCTACAGCCACCATGTGTGGTGTAAATCACTTGAATATGGCTTTGATAGTGTAGGCTCTTATTTCTGAGTGCTAATCTCATTCCAGTATTGCCAGTATTAAGATTTCTATTTGTGCTATAACCTGTGAGAATTGATTCCTTGGTAGACCACTTTCAATGGAGATCTACCAAGGATGATGGGACTCTTCAGTAACAGATCTCAGAATGTTTTGTGTTCTCTTGCTTTTGTTGTGAAAAGTTGCGAATTGTAACATAGCTATTTTTTCTTTCTTTTTGAAAGATTGAGGATTTCTCACTAGGTGGGACAGAAACTGAGGAATTTTAAGAGTTAACAGCTCATTTTGGTGGAGCAAGGCAGCCATGTGAATTGTTTATAGATTCTGGATAAGATGTTTGAGTGTTGTGTTGTATTTTTAAGCTTTAAAACACCTTTGTCAGGGCCTTTGTTACACGAGCAAGCTTTGGTGCATCATTTGACTCCAGGGTAATTGTTTTTTTTTCGTGTTGCAGTTTCCCTATGGGTGTAGCTGCTCTAATTGTATGCTGTGGATGAAAGCTGTGCATTTCTGCTGCATCCTTTGTGTAGGCACGAGTGCTCATCCAAATGTGTGGTTAGTTGGATGAGGCAGCTGAACTGTCTGAAAAATGAGCAGTAATTTTAAGATGGCTCAGCTCTTTTTGTGTGCAACACCATGCATGGGTCTTACCACCACCATGAGGGAGATGATAGGAGTGGGTGTGGAGGGGTTTGAGAATGTGTTGCAGTTGCTTCTTTTGGGAGCAAAGTAGACTTCAGCTGAATGAAACCAACTGTTGAGATTTACTTCGACAATTTAGAGCTACCATAGGGAGTGTTGTGGTTTGTTTGTTTGTTTTCTTTTTTGAAGGTCTTCTATGGTACAAGCATCATAGTGTAGATGATCAGAACTATTGTGTAAACTTTCTTGTCCAGAATATCCATGTAATTGTCATTTTCTCTGTTGAATTAGAATTTTATTCACAGTGGTGGTAGTTGAGGAGGGAGAAGGCTGGGACTTCACACCAACAGGATGACCCAATATGTTTAATAGGCAGTATGTCTTGGTCTCAGGAACTGTTGATGATTTTTTTGCTGACATTTGTGCCTTTCTCTTCTCCAGCCCACAGTTATCAAATGTGATTTCAAGTGAAAATTACAAAACACTTTTTCAGGCCATTCCACTGTTCTTTTTTTTGTTGCAAAAGCCTGCATGAAGTTACAAAGAGTATCTGTGGGACTGGGACACTAAGTACATTGATACTGTGTTTCTTTGTTCATGTAGTAGTTAAGTCTTCTAGGCAGAATTGTGGTTACTATGTAGAAATTCTGTTTCTTAACAAGTAACCAGATAATAAGCGGTTTGTTTCTTCTGGATAGCTTGTTCTGTAAAGGTATTCAAAGAAATAGGGAGCAAAATTAAAACTGGAGTTGAATCAGAGAGCTGCATTATCACCTAGTTTTTATTAACAGTATTTTGGGGACAGTCCATACAATATTTTGGAAGATGTTCTGAAAGACTTGGCACTGTGGCTAAGAAAACCTAAGTATTCTCTGATTGTTATCCCTAGCCAGATTTTTGGTCTCATTAACAGTGCTTCTGCTGGACATATATCAACTTAAATGATCTCCTCTGAGTTATGAAAGACAAGTACTTCTGTTCTACAGACTGTTCCCGTAATTGGGAACTTAGGTGATGTTAAAACCTCTCTGTTCAAACTATTATATTTTGATATGGGGAAACACTTGTTTGTTGTGGGAAGCACCACACATTTGTTTGTTCCACAGATAATCAAGAGGACTGGCCAAGTCAACTGTTTTGTGCTAGTTCTTTCAAACTGGGACTAAGAAACGCTGGTGAGAGATGGGATGAAGAGGAATATCAAGTTTCTAAAGTGTAACTTTTGTTTGAAAAAACCCCAAACCCAGCAAAACCCGCAACACATTATGAGTGAGTTTAAGAAAGGCATACAGCTACAGGTAGTTTACCAATAACAGACATAGCTGAACTTCTTAGTCCATAAGGCAAAAAATGCTGCTTCTGCTCACACTTTCTCATGTGTTAAGCTTGCAGCAGGCTGTTTATACTAAGGCTTGAGTTTATCTGCTCTGGCCTCACACCTATTAAAAGCATTAAATAGTTGAAAAAATGTGTTCTTGGGATGGCTGGTTTCATATCGATGTATTTAATTAGAGAAAGAGTAATCTCACAGTAAAATAATAGGCATTCTGATTGGAAATAGTGGTTAAATTTCCATATAGTTTTAGCTCAAGCAGAGTTAGAAAGTATACAAGAAATAAATATGTTTTGATGGAAATGGTTAGTTCTCAGATTCTCTCCTCCCTGTTCTTTGTTGTCCCTGCCCTGTCTCCCCAGACCATCTCCCCTCCCCCCCCCCAAAAAAAAAAGAAAAAAGGAAATGAGAATTCTTGAGAGAAAACTGCTTGTATTTCATTGCAATTCCTAATTTTAAAGTGATAAGGCAGTGGCTAGTGGTACACGGTACTCTGTTAGACTGATGATCTGATATAGTACAACAATGACTGTAATTTAATTTGGAGCTTGTTTTGGGTAATATGTTGCATAGCAGGATAGTTAAAGTGGGATAGCTGCTGGTGTAAGATTGAGCCTCTCACATCTTGGAATATAGGTAGCTGACTGATGTAGGCTTTGTTGTTAAATGTCCTTGTGTGGAAATGTGTTTTTCTGAAGCATATTTACAGTCAACCTGGTAGTTAAGCATGTTGACTGTTAGCATGGTAAGGGGGGAACCAACAGTTTTTCAGAGAATGTTTCAGTGTGCAGAGTATTTGAAGCACTAGAATAAGGTCATATTTTACTTGATGTCTAAAACACTGGTGGTGAATAACTGCATTATGTCTTGCAAATTTAACTCAAGAGTCTAGGTCAAATCACGATTCTTTTGTTTCATTCATTGTGATTCTGATGCTGAATTATGCTGCAGAGTCATGCAGAATGAAAATATAAACACTTAGGTCTGTTTCAAACGTAGTAAAGATTTGTTATGTTAGTGCAGATATATATATATATATATGTTAGTCCAGATAGCTGTGTAGCTACATTTTGTGTATTCCCATGCTGCTTGTTTGGAATAGGTGAAGTTGGGGGTAGTCGGTAAAGGGAGAGGTTGAGGGTAATGCTGCTTCTAATTTTCTAGAAAATAATATTTATGCTTAAGATCTGAAAATTTTGGACTTGCTAACAGAGTTCTGATTTTTGTTACATTAATAGTTAAGAAGTGTTAACTTATGTGAAAAGACTGTGAGAACAAAAAAAGAGTATTATTTTACCTTAAAAGCACGTCTTCTATGTGTTTCTTTTGGAAGAACAGAGCAGAATTAGACATTGAAGAAAGTCTAGTAGGGTGAGGAAGAAAAACAGATAGAATTTCAGCTAAGGGGGACTGGCAGAGAAAAAACCCCGTGCTTTTTATGCTGTTTAATATCACAGTTTTGGCATATAATTTTTAAATTCTTGTTTGTAGAGTCCAGTTTTCACTTTCATTTAGAGCTGTATGAATTTTAAATACTTGTGCATCTGTTATTTTTTTTGTTTTGCTTTCCTTTCTTCTCTCGGAATCAGAGATTGATATCAAACCAAATTTCATTCTATTGAGTTGTCTTGAACTTTTCTGTTTCTGACAAAGCTTCTAGAGTTACAATTAAAACAAAAATTTATTTATTTTGTTTTGTCTCAGAAATCTGACTTGAGAGTATTCTGGATGTGGATTTTTTGGGTTGTAGATATATTTTTCTTGATTCTAGGTCCTTTTTGCAGTTTGTCAGTGCAAGAATTGTTTCCTGGTAGGTTGCACCGTGAAACAATCGGAATAATTTTAGTTTAATGTATTAAATAAACTTACCTTGTCCTGTCTTGAGTTGTTGCTACCAAGTTGTGGTTATCTTTTCTGCAATTCTTGTTTTCCTTTTTCAAAAGGGAGAAATTGGGTGAATTTCTGTCACACAGTTTTTTAATTTTTGACTTCCACTATAGTAGTCACACATACAAATTAGCATTGGGACAGACTTTCTAGAGAGGCAGTCAAAGCCCCAAGCCTGTTGCTGTCTGAGACATTTGGACAATGCCCTAACACCGTACTTTAACTTTTGGTCAGCCCTGAAGTGGTCAGGCAGTTGGAGTACATGAAGAATTTTTGGTTTTGGTGGTAAAGAAATTATATCACCTGGAGAAAACTTACTTAATAGCCTGTTTTTAATAAGTTATTCGAGTTCTGCACTTTATTTGTTTGTAGATGAAGAAAAAGGAAAAAACCATCAGTCCAAATAAAACTTTTAATTAAATGAGTTTTCCTATTATATTTTACTGAGAAATGAAACCTACCTTTTTATTTAAGTTTCTTGTGTATGCTTTAGCTTTATGTAGGAAAATGAGAGCCAAATGTTGACTATGTATGGTTCATGAAATAGCTCTATAAACTTCCTGCAACTGACAAGAGTTTAAATGGGCAATGCCCCTTCTGTTTTGGTGAAACGTACGTACAGCTCACTTAGCATTGTTGAATCGGTTCGTTAATGAGCTGTTGCAAATGCTGCTTAGTAGTGAGCTATGATTACTTAGACAAATACTGTGAAGAAGCATCACAAAACTACTGCATAATGTGGCATAAATAGCTCTTTTCACACAAATAGAATTAAACGAGAAGAGACTGTAGTGTGGGTGTAAGGTATATATTGAGATCTTTAATACAGATGATCAAGAACAAAACAGATAGATGCCTCTTATCAAAACATTTGCTTTAAAAACTGCAAGAGGAATTGAGCCTACCTAGTTTCTGCTAAAATAAAAAGTGAGCACATGGCTTATGACAAATCATGAGAAATATGACTCAAGATGTCAGCTTGCTGTAGTTTTGGAATGTGTCAGAGATGATTTACTTCATTTACTTTAGTTTTTGTGCATTTCTTAGGATGTGTAAAACTGTAGGGTGTTGAGCAGGATAAAATGACAACTGTATTGTGTATTTGGTTGTGTTATTCATGGTTAAACCAAAAAACCCAGTAATTATTAATCTTTGAGAGATGAGTTCAGATTCTGCAGGTGTAAATTCTGGTTTCAGATGGAATTAAGCAAAGAGCAGTGTTTGTTAAGCTTTTGTGCTCCTTTTGATAGGAGCAGAGAACAAAAGCTAAGGAAATGGATCAGGGCTGTTGATGGCAAAAAGTGTATACAGCCTTATCACTTCTCATGGCTATTTAGATATTTTAGAGCTCTGATGCATGCATTTTCACTGTGATTCCTCCCTTAGGCAGAAAAAAGCATGTTGATTTGCTATTCTAATTCATTTTTCTTGTCCTACTAATTCTGAATTATTTTTTGCCACTCTTCTAACAGCGTGTCTATCTGATGACATTGAATTTAGCAATTTTAAATTAACTGATCTTAATGATGAGTTGCAATTTGATTTAAGTAAAACATAATTTCTAATTTTTTTAAAAAAACCTTTTTTTTTTTTTTTTTTTTTTACTTGTGTGAATTTTGCAAGTCATTTAACTTTTAGGCAGACAAATTCAGATAGCTTGCAAGGCTTTCTACAAATGTAATATAATCCACAGAAGGAAAACCTCTCTTTCCAGGAAGCAGCTAAACATTTGCCTGCTGATGGGAAGTAGTAAATGAGTTCTTGTTTCTTATTTTGCCTTGCTTGCTGTGCGGATTTTGCTTTACTTATTAAACTGTTTTTATGTCAACCTGTAAGTTGTTTCTCTTTTACCCATTTGATTTTCTCCCCATTCCACTGAGCAAGTGAGAATGAGCAAGTGGCTGCATAAGGCTGAGCTGCTGGCCAGTGTTAGACCAAGACAGGAGAGAGAAAACTTTCCCTCCTTCACTAGGATATTGTGGTGGTGGTGGGAATTACTGGTGTAAGCAAGGCTTTTCCAGAACCTCAGTTTCAGACATCAGCACTCTTTATGTTAGCAAACTGCTGGAGTACATGAAACGATTACGGTGTGTCAGCAAGATAGGAGCACATTTGATGAAGAATGAGGTATATTCTGTTAATTGGGTTGTAATACAGAAGCACCATTCTGCCTAAGTGTCAGTCAAGGCCTCCTCTAGTTACAGAATAACAAAACATCACAAGCTTTTTCTTCAGTATTTTGCTGGTTTTTTTCCTCTTCTGTGAAGTAAAACTGTGAAGATGTATTTCAGGCTGTGTGAAGGACGAAATGACTACGTGCCAAATTCTAGAGAAGAATTGAAGAAAATGAGTCTATTCTCCCTCTCCTCTTAATTTATTATTTTAATTTTTTTGTTATAATCTGAGTTGACAGTAGCTTATGCATTTTAAAAATGCTATTTCTTAACCAAAAGCCTTATGTTTAGTAGAATTTTTACTATGGTCACATACATCTCAAAGCTTT
The DNA here is from genome assembly GCA_013399875.1 of Gymnorhina tibicen. NCBI lineage: Eukaryota > Metazoa > Chordata > Aves > Passeriformes > Artamidae > Gymnorhina > Gymnorhina tibicen. The sequence goes on along the minus strand of VXAZ01009303.1, from coordinate 1,991,264 downwards.
TTTCCCCTCCTTGTTATTTAAGACAGTTTTCTGATCTAGAATTGTAGTAGTTCAAAAGAATAAACTGTTTTTGTCTGGCAGTCATTAAAGCTGGTCGAACTGGTTATAATCAAGTGGTGAGAAGTTATGTTGCTGATAACAGGAGCTTGTTTTGGTACTGTGCAGTTTAAAATTATGACCTGTTACAAAAACGCGTCGTTTATAGATGTAATAGGAACGACATATACCAATTTTAAAGCTGAATTACTTAAGCCAGCATTTTTGTTTAAAAGCTTTAGATGTAAAATAAATAAAGCCAGTTATGAAGTTTCAAGGTATTTTAGCTTAGGTGAGTTGAGGCAGGTTTTTGCATTTTCTTTTACAAAGCTATGTTATTTATTTGGCATTTGTAATTCTTGCAAGAAGTAAATGTTGCTGTCTTTACAATCTTTGTCTCATCCTTATCTTACAGTAATTTAAATTGACCCAACCACTACTTAAGTGTAATATTGAATATATAAGTTTTTTTACTGTCATTATAAGGGAGCTTATTAGCGTATGACCAACTGTGCCTTGAAGTCAGAAAGTAGTAAATACCAACAGTTCTCTGTACAAAGTGGCATGTTCTGAATAGAAGAATTAATTAGGACCAGCTGGAATGAATTATTGTACTTAAAGGTCATTATTTGTTTTTATCCTTTATTATCCTATAATTTTCCTATGAATTTGTGTAACAATCTGGGGGGAAAAGATTAAACCAGTAATGCATCAAAAATATTGTATTCATTCTCAAATGTTTTGTTTGCTCTTTGATATAATAGGTGAAATACTACAGACACTTGGCACCTGATCACTTGCTTCAAATATGCCATCGACTTGGACCGCTTCTAGAGCAAGAAATTCCACAGAGTGTCCCTGGAGTGCAGACATTATTAGGGGCTGGCAGACAGTCTTTGCTTCGTACAAACAAAAGTATGAACATTTCATGAGAATTTTGAGAGTTATTAGTATTTCATACCTTTCCTGTAGTTTTGCATGAAAAAGCCCATTTGCCTACATTTTTTGGTGTGATTTTTAACAAACAGGTTGCAAACACGTTGTATGGAAGGGATCTGCTCTTGCTGCGCTACATTGTGGAAGGCCTCCAGAGTCCCCTGTAAATTATGGCAGTCCACCTAGTATAGGTAAGTCAATTTTATTCTGGCACTGCCATTGTAATACCTAACTCTCAGGGTGATTGATTATTGTGATGAAGAGAGCTAAGTAGTAGTTCTGTTTATATTTATCCTTGTTAGTGTCACATACCTTACCTTCAGTGTTTTTATTAAGACGCTGTGTTGCCATATTTATTGTAAAATTTTCTCTGAAGCTAATCTTGTCTTTGAAATACAAAATTGAATAAAATATATTTAAACAATGAATACATGCAAACAAAACTCTGTCTTAAAGATGTAATAAGGCTGCCAGTAGATAAATAAATTAGTGTTATAGGGCAGCAAGGCCTACACTGGTTGTTAGGAAGAGTGAGTCATGTAGACTGGTAATGGTTTCCTTTGGAAAAATTTGAGTCTTGTATAAGTTATTCTTTTCACTTTCTGGTCCATTCACTAATTTTGTAGCTGTCCTTTAGCTTGCTCTGCTGTGCTGTATCATGAAGCATGCATGTGCTGTCTGTACTGTTGAAAAACTGAAAGCTGGAGGTCAGAGGTATTCCAGTTTTTATTTTTAAGCTCTCACATAGTCACTGAAATGTTTGTTAGTGTTCATGGTTTAAGAACAAAGATACATGTTTGTTTAGTTGCTATAAGGATTAAGACGTGATATTTTAGAAGATTCTTTAAGGAGCTCTCTTTTTCTTTTTTTCATTTATAGAAAAATGAGCAGAATCACTTGCATCTTTTCATCTTTCTCTATTGATGTCCAGTGAAGGGAGAATGATTAAGACCAAATTGTCTGTGTGGATTACACCAGAAAATGAGTGGGTTTTTTTACCAAAATGGTAGTTGCAGATAGATGTGCAGTGTTGGATGAGAGTGGGCAGAGAATATCCAGTTGATTGGCTCTGGATCAGGTGCAGCTGCTGCTGCAAAGACAAAGGTTTCTGTCTTCGCAAAAAAAAAGAAAAGACTGCAGATATATTGAGAATATAATATATAACAATGTATATGATAAAATAGATATACATATACTATATATAGTATCAGAGTACAAATATATGTAGCCAGATGCTATCAGGAACAGAGACTTTTTTAATGTGGTAACTTGCCATGGCAATTTTTCAATCTCTGAACTCCTTTTGGAGGCTTTTGGTAGTCTCTAAGTTTTTAGTGAATTTAAATAGATACACATAACTTATATAAAATATAAAATCAAGAGAGGTTGATTTTGGGCTATTTATATTTTTTCTTATGTTGAAGGAACTCAAAATCAAATCTCAAAATACACACCATTACATTTTATCCAGAGAATTATAGTTCTCTCCCAATAGCTGAAGCAGAACCATGCTACAGCTAAACTCTTAGGTTCATTACAGCCAATTTTGACTTGGTAGATGGCAGAGTATTTAGTGTCCTAGTAGCATTTCCATTTTAAAGCACAAGTTACATGCTTTCCATGATATTTCTGTAGATGCTTGGACTGTAGGATGAGAACATGGTTTTGCTTGCTGTTTAGAGCTGAGTTTTAAGAACCTCTTCAGCTTGTATTGGTCAGAAGTGGTTAAGTTAAACCCTAATATAGCACCTGCATCCATTCAATGTGGTTTTGTTTAGAGCCAGTAGTTTTGTATTCCTGTAGAGGGCTTTTTCTGTGTTGTGCTCTAGGTGTGTAGGAGAAAATGCTTGTTGCTGGTTAGAAAACTCCCTTCTTGAGCGGTTTTGCAATGGCTTGATGATTGTAAACTTGGAAAATCTTGGGCTATTTTTGCAAGGTGACTGTAGGACTGAGCTTTTTAATAGCTAAGATTTCTTTAGTGGTTCCTTAGCCTTTCTTGTGAACAAATTTTAAAACATGTTGGAGGAATCAGAATGGTTGAGGACTGTTTTGTATTGTACTGTACCATACAGTGTATGGTAGCTGGTGCATACTTTTTAAAGGGATAAAGATCAGTGTATGAGATCCATGGTAGCTGGAGTTCAAAGAAAGCTGTAGAGTGGCTGTGGTAGTAAAATGAAATGTTAAGAAAAATAACTTTCAGACTCTTTTTAAAGAAGAACAAGTCAAGCTTTCTAAATAAATATTTTTATTGAACCTTTTGCAGAGCACTGAATGTTTGCAAAATCACAGTTATTTCAAATACCACTTTTTTCATGACCAGTAATTTCCTTTTCCAAACATTCATATAAGTGCTGGTAACTGAATGTTTTCAACTGTGAAGTGTACTTGGATTTTTGGGATATTTGGTTCAGAGCTGTAGTTAAAGCACATGCTTTTGATTTATCTGTCTACTCTGATCTCTCAATGAAATAATGAACCTGAATGACACTTCTTTTATAAATTGAATTAGAATTTTATTTTCTGTTTCCTTAAATAACTTCCAGTTTTCCCCTGGGAAGAATGCATTTTATGTAAAAAAAAAAAAAAAATTAGAACCTATTATTCTTCAGGCTATATGTATTTCCAGTGGATAACCTGCTAATGTTTGAGGAACAGAAACAAAGACACTGAAATTTTTCTGTGTTGTGCAGGAAAACTTAACCTACATTTCAGTGAACGTACAAAGTTGTTTATTTATTTCCTAGTCTGATGAATCAATGGATGTATGATGCTGATGGGGTATTATTTAGATATATAAATTTATTATATAGATATACAAATCTGAATTATATAGAATTCTGTTGTGCCAATTGCCGTGTAGGTAGCTGGTTTATACAAAATTACAATAGATATGCACAAATACGTATTTCCCCTGAAAACTACAGAGTATCTGTAGAACATGATGAAGAGAAGTAAAACTTGAATATGGAGTAGTCTTTGTCCTGTTGCTCTCACTTGTGCAATATATCTTATTAAAAAGTTGCTGAAGTGCTTAATTAAGAACAAAAGCAGCTAGATCATATGATAATTTATTTTGTTAAAGGTCTGCCTTTCAAAACCAGTATTTCACGATTTTGCAGAGTAATCAACCTCAAGAAAAGTTCTGAGGCATTTTACCTCATATTTACCTCATATTATTCAAATAATAATTGTTTATTAAGTGATGCTGGTGTTTTGGCTGTAAAGAGAATGCCAGGTTCTGAAAGCAGTGTAAATGTCTATTTTTAGAAATACAATAAATACTTTAGGCCTTAAAACTAGCTTACGAGTACTTTGTGCAACTCTATTATTCTGTTAATTATAGGAAGAAAATAAAGGAAAAGACTGCATTTATATTAAAAGATCTGTGTAAAAGTAACATCTTGTTATACATGTTTATTCAAGTCTAAATTGAATTATACTAAAGTATAAAAAGACTTGTTAGTATGCCAGAATGAATGAGCAATAGAAGTCTTATGGAACTTTGAGTAAAATACCAATGGAACTATATAGCGAAAGCAAGTGGGGTATTACTGAAGTCAGGGAAGTTTGGAAATGTTTGAGATTGTGTAGCTTTCATTTGTTTTTGCTTTCTGCCTCTGGAAATATCTCACCTCTTATCACTCTGAATTAGGAAGGGTTGGCAGTTGCTTTCATCAAGCAAATGAATATTATATGTGAAGTTTGAGAGTATATAGAATTTTTGTGTTTTCAGAAATACTCCAGTTAGGAGTTGGTACACTTTTACCTTGATGATGTGACCAGAGACAAGTTCTGGCTTGATAACATATCAAGCTTACTCATTTTACTTGGTTGACATGTCTAAGTCAAGAGACTTTTGGAATACTGTATAGAGTTCAGAAGCTCAACTGAGAAGTGGTAGGAAGTTAGAAGTCAATTCAAGCTGGGTTTTTTTGTTTGGTTTTTTTTTGTTTATTTTTTTTTTGTCTTGGATGTCTTTGAAGAAGGGGGCAAAAAAAGCCTTCAACAGCACCAAATTGAATGCTTGGTACATTCAGTCTTACTAGCTTGGAGAGTGAAAGGAGTTGTCTAGCAGTCTCTACTATTATTTTTAACAGCTCTGAATCCCATGGTATTCATTAGAGGCCTGTCTAGCCTCTTAAGTTAATGAAACTTGATTCAATAAGGGTGAGAGTTGTAAGTGAAATATATTCTTTGGGTATCCTTCCGGGATTCTTCTGAATCTGGTTCTATTTTTGTGTGAATGGAAGGGAAATTAACTTGGATTCTGATCTTCAGAACAGAACTTGCATTAGTTAAATACAACTCCAGAAAGGAAGCAAATGAAAGACTGGGTATGCATTTTAAAAATTTAACTTATACTTGGTACTAAATTAGATTTGATTTATCACTGACTAGTGGAAAAGGCAGATTACTATCCCCCATCTTTAAGGCATATTCCATATTCAAGGATAAGATCATGTAAATAAGGAGATAGAAGTGATCACTTTGGTAAAATTAGAAAGTGGAAAGAAAACAAAGTGAAAAAAAGAGGAGGACTAATACTGCTATATCTTTCAGACCCTCAAATTTATCTTCCTTTTAACAGATTGCTATGTTTCTTTGAACTGCTTGTTCTGTTTTGGGTGGGGAGTGAGTTAGAGAAGTCCTGAAACTTTGAAGGCATTCATTTGATGCCTGTTGCATGCCTTTTGAGAGGGAGAAAATCTATACTCTTTTGTAAGTTCCACTGAAAACTCTCACAACTTCACTTCCATCAGCTTTGTTTGATTTTTACATTGTTCCACAAGAAACCAAACAAATAAGGTGCTTTTGACTCATTGAGATGTGTGGTTTTGAGATTAAGGTTGTTGGCGGCAGAGAATTCTTACAGTAGAAGCAAGATTTAAAAAAAAACAAAGTTGCATTTTAGGTTCCTGAGTGGCTCTTATAAAAAAAAGGAATTTAAACTCTTACATTTAGAGCCTTTGGGTCAAGAATCCCATGTTTTTTACTCTACCTCATTTGCTTTTTTTAATCTCTAGAGATTAAAGATCCTGAGCAATATTGACCCTTCTTTCAAAGGAGGGTTAGACTAGATGATTTTTAGAGGCCTTTTCCAACTTCTACTATTCTGTGATTCTGCAGTAATGGAAGTTGGAGTTCTTCTGGCATTAAATCTGGTGAGGGATATGAAACAACACATGAAGAGTTTTTACAGGTCTGTCAGCAGTAGGAGGAACAGTAGGTCCTGCTGCTGAATGGGGCAGGGGACCTGAAGTAGGATGAGAAGGAGACTTTGTAGAACTAAAGGTGGGTCCTCCTCATCTCAGTCCCTGGGCAAGTGTTGAAGCAAATATTTCTGGAGGTCAGTGTAGGATAAGACAGGTACATGGTTAAGAGTGTAGGATAAGACAGGTCCATGGTTAAGAGTTGTTGGCATTGATCTGTGAAGGAGAAATCATGCCTGACTAGCCCAATAGCCTTTTAAAGGAGGTGAGTGGCTTGGAGATGAGGGGACAATAGTGAATGTTATTTAACCTGAGTTCAGCAATGCTTTCTGAACAGACTCCCATAATATTCTCAATGACAAACTGAAAAGATATGGCAGAACTTCTGGGATCAAAGGGCTGTGATCAACAGAGTGAATTCCAGTGACTAGCACAAGAGCCAGTCACTAGCGGTGTACTCCAGAGGCTGGTGCAAGAGCCAGTATTGTTCAACAGCTTCATTAATAACTTGGATGATGAAACAAAAAGTTACGCAAACAGTTGAAATCTAGGAGTAGTGGATGATTGAGGAAGACCTTGACAGGGTGGAGAAATGGGTCAACAGGAATCTGATGAAGTGTCACAAAGAGAAAAGCCAAGGTCCTGCCCCTGGGGAGGAATAACCTCATGTACCAGTGGATACTGGGGGTTGACCACCTGGAATGCAGCTTTGGAGAAAACTACCTGGCTGTCCTGGTACTGAATGTGTCAGACACAATGTGCCCTTGCACACAAAACCCAAGCAGCATCCTGGGTTGCTGGAGGCAGCGTATTGCCATTAGGTCGAGGGTGTTACTTCCACTCTACTCAGTGTGAATAAGATCACACCTTGAGTGCTGGATCCAGCTCCTCAGGAAAAGAGAGACGTGGACAGTCTATAGCTGTTAACTGGTCTATCAAAGGACCAGGAAAGTGATGAAGGGATTGAGGTATCTGTCATACAAGGAGGAGCCAAGACACCTGGGATTGTTTAGCCTTGAGAAGAGAAAGTGTGGCGTGGGCAGGATGGTGGTGTTAGTATCAATGGTTATACATATTTGAATTGGAGCATGTGATGAAGATGGAGCCAGACTCTTCTTATTGGTGCATCCTGACATGACAGAGGTCATGAACCAAAACTGAAATAGAGGAACTTCAATTTAAACATAAGAAAACAGGTTTGGGGGCTGATAAGAGCTGGCAAAGGTTGCCCAGAGAGATTATGAAGTCTCCATCCTTGGAGACATTCAACACTGGACTGGACGCATCACTGAGCAACCTGCTCTAGCTGACCCTGCTTGAGCAGGGGGCTTGGAACAGATAACTTCTCTAGAGGTTCCTTCCCACCTCAGCCATTCAGTGCTTGGGTAGTAGGAGACCATTTCAGCCTTGGGGGCTGGTCATATTGTATGAACATGAGCCCAGTTACTAAAAACTAGAAGCCACTTAATTTTGTTTGGAACAAGTTAGTAAACAATTGTTAGCAACTTAAAATGATGAAATTTGTGAAAAAGTTTCAAAATGTCAACAAATTCACAGCTTTCTCAGACACTGGCTTTTACTGATTATTAAATATGAAGAATCCTGATTTTGAAACCAGAATATCATTTGGGAGTAAGTGGTGGTTTATCATACTATGTTGTGCAACCACCACTTAGTAGCATCTGGTTTTTTTATCTGTTTTCAATTTTATTTATTTATTTTTAAAACAGGACCTTATGTGTAAGTAGCAGATGGGCATGCAAAACTAAGTTAATGTTAATTTCCTTGGTCAGACAGGCATTGGATAGTTTTTTCAATGTATTGTCCATTTCACAGTGCCCTTCCAGCAAGGAGCATGCAATCTCTATTCTGTTGTTTTCTTCTTTCCAACCCTTCCCTTTATGTTGGTTGACTCACTATAAGGCCCAACCAGCATTCTCTAACCCATCCTGGGATAAAGTTATCGTCTTCATTTACTCCTTTATGTAGTTTGTGGCTCCCACTGCAACTGTTTCACTGCTTATACCTTGTCACTCTTCCTGTGATTAACAGCTTTGTTCATACTCACTCATTTGTGTGAGGCCAAGCAAAGACAGAAGTGCGCTAATATGGCTAAAATGAGCAAGATTAGACTTGCAGTCACAGAGGGTTCTGAATTTATTTTTTTTCCAAATGCAGTTAAAATCAAGCGAAATAGGTTAGAGACTTGACAAGTGTTGATGTAACAATTGTTATAAAACCAAGGGCCTATAATTTGTACAAAGGCATTATTATTATTAACAGTTGGTAACCTTTCTCATCTTGGCTTGGAAAAGAAAAATCAATTTTGTTTGACTGAAGGAATTTTTGACATAGCTGTTTTTGATTTTTACCTGTACTCTGGAGGAAAAAATAAATGCTCTTGTCCTATCAGAGTTTGCAGGTGACACATTGGAGTTGTCAGTGTTTGGAATAAGTAGTGGGAATTGGTCAGTTAGAGAAATCAGGATAGACCACTTGGCAAATTTGATGACAGTAAATATAAAGGCAGTTAAATGGAAGGGATATTGAAGAACAATGGTGGATGTGAGAATTCCATTTTAAATAGCCAAAAGATGCCCCCCAGTCTGAGAAGTCTTAAAAGTTACGTGCTTATGGATAGTGTTCAAACCTGTGGGAAGTTGATTCTTCCCCTCCCCTCTGCTAATTGCATGAACTTGGTAAAAAACTTTCTTCCCAGAGAATGTAAGTTCATAATACTGTGGAGGGTTTCTTTTCATGTCAAATTGCTTTTTAATTCACTTAGTTTTATTTTTAACTAGTTTTGGTATTTTTGTATGTTTTAAGTTTTGATCAAGGCTAAAGAGTAAGATGGAGTCCAGTCTTCTGTTTCCAGTGTCACAGTATTACCTTTTATTTCCTCTGGTAGGTTGGTTGTTACTGAGCAAGGGGTGTTTCACCTGTTGAGTTTCTCAGGGATATGTGAAATAGTAGCAAGTTGCCCATTGGTGATTGGCATCAGTGAGACCATTCTTAGAAATACTAGCTTGGGTTCTGCTAAACTTAGCTTCCCCAGTGTTACCAAAACACCCCCAAACCCAAACAATCCGCCCCCACAAACCCTCTCAAACTTGATCTCAAGTACTTCAGAAGTTTTTTATAAATTCAGGTGTATTTTAAAAATTACATGCTTATGTGAAGTCATTTGTTGTTTAATCCTAAAGTCTGCTTGCAGTTTTGTTTCATTGACACAACATCTCTACAAATTAAACTTCTAGTTAACCTTTTTCCACTTTTTGTAAGCTATTGTTTCATTTGAAGGCATTGAGATAGCCATCAAACCATATCCATCTTACATTAAAAGTAGACAAAAAGTAATTTCTGCATAGGTTGAGATTATTGTGTAAATTCATTTTGTTGGGATAAAGACCTTTATTCTGTTTGTGTGTGTGTACTTGTTTGATTTCTTTTTTTTGTGTGTGTGTGTGTGTGTTTTGTTTGTTGAGGTTTTTTTTTTTTAATGTAGGATGATTTGTCAGATACCAAAACTAGATTTACCTTGTGCCTGAACTTATCTTGGTTTCCTGCTGTTCTGAAGCAGACTGTTTGCAAGGAAAAACTTTGTTATAAAGCAAATGCAACCGCATCTTTTTCTAGTATGAGGGAAGGGTGAAGATACAGTAGAGTCTTAAGACAGCAGTTGCTCCTCGGCTAAAAGTGCTTTGTTTTACAGCTAATAATTCCACTCTTTCACAAAGCTTCTTGAATTAGGAAAACTTCCTTGAATTAGGTCTTGAGGCTAATGGACTTGGCACTTGGCTATAACACAAGAAGCTTGTGGTTCTTACAGAACAGCTACAATCTTGCTATAAAAATTGGCATATATGATGTAGTTTGACCTGTGCTGGCTCATGCACCACTGTTATGTTGATCTGGGCCAAACCCAAGTAGTGTGAGGGCTTTGTAGCTGTTGTGCAGTTGATACTAGGGAGCAAGTTGTCCACGAGCCAGCAGTGCCATTGTGGCCAGGAAGGCCAGTGGTATCCAGGGATGCCTTAGGAAGACCATTTCCAGCAGGTCAAGGGAAGTGATCTACTCAGCCCTGATGATGAGGTCAGTCTGGAGTGCTGTGTCCAGTTCTGGGCTCCTCAGCACAAGAGAGACATGGGGGTCTTGGAGTGGGTCCAGTGGAGGGCTATGAGGATGATTAAGGGACTGGAGTGTCTCTCTCTGAGATAAATATGACAGGCTGAGGGAGCTGGGCCTGCTCATCCTCGAGAAGCAACAACTGTGAGGTGACCATATCGATGTCTATTGGTATCAGAAGGGAGGGTGCAAAGAGAAGTAAGCCAGGCTCTTCTTGGTGGTGCCAAGAAATAGGACAAGAGGCAACGGGCAGAAACTGATGCACAGAAAGTTCCACCTGAATATGAGGAAGAACTTCTTCCCTGTATGGGTGACGGTGCACTGGAACAGATTGCCCAGAGAGGTTGTGGAGTCTCCCTCACTGGAGACGTTCAAGAACTGTCTAGATGCAATCCTGTGCCACATGCTCTAGGATGACACTGCTTGAGCAGGGAGGTTAGACTGGGTGACTGACCGTTGTCCCTTCCCAAATTTGCTTTAAATCTTCCAACACCATTCTGTGTGTGCATGTTACATTACCTGCCTTGTCACAGTTCTGTAGATTACAAAATGTATCGCCATTGCCATTCTTTGGTCTAATGGGGATATGATGTGTGACTAATGTCTATGTATCCATGCAGAGAAGTATTATACTTTGCTGCTTTATTATTGCATGAGTAGCAGTTTAAAATAAATTACAATGAACTTTATTTTCTTCACTGATGTTCTTGATGGAAGATTTCCATTTTGTTAAAGTGAATTCGTGCTCCTGGAACTTGTTAGCTTTTAAACTTGAAAAAAACCTCTGAGTTCTTTGAAACAAGGTTTTGTCAGTCAAAATCAGAAATTTCTGTAAGTTTTGGTAAATTCATTTGTAAATTTTTGTTTGGCAGTTTTGTGTGTGTGTGTTTGTTTAGCTGTAGTGGGTAGCAGGATTCTTAAAAAATAAACTCTCTTACAAGTGGTGGATAAATATTTGAGCAGGCCTCAAGAAACAGGTTGCCTTGGAGAAGATTTGAATGTGTGTTGACCTTCAGTTAATAGCTACGTGGAAGCTTTTATGCTTTTTATATTTGAGGTAGGTTACTCCTTCATGGAAGCTGCCTCAGTACTCCTGCATTTGGGCACTTAAAGTTGAAAGTTGTATTGCATCTTTGTACTATGCCTTGCAGTTCAATACTTTTTCCATGTCTGTATCATAGGGTACTTTTGTATGTATTTTTCTCTAAGGCAAAATGAGATAATTACTATAGTAAGCTGTGCATATGTGCAAGTGGTCAGTGTTGAAATAAATTTTCCAACCTCGTCAAATATTTTAGTTTATGAATGCAATATAAATGTCTCTTCTTTTTTTCTTTACCCACTTGGTAGTGGATACCCTGTTTTCAAGAAAACTAAATGGAAAATACAGACTTGAACGCCTCGTTCCAACTGCAGTCTATCAACATATGAAGATGCACAAACGAATTTTAGGACACTTATCTTCTGTATACTGTGTAACTTTTGATCGGACTGGCAGGCGAATATTTACTGTGAGTACAAAATATTTATTTTTGTAGATTTTTTTCTTTTTTAAGTACACTTAATATGTTACCTAATTGTTTCCAAAACCTGAATATAGGATAGATGCACTGATTATGAATGAAAAGCAGATAATCCTTTATTACTATTCCTCTCATATTTGCTTTTTAATAGCCATGCTGGTTTACATGCTAAAATAGTTTTGACATATGTGTCTGAACACTAGATGCGATGGTGATTGCTGATCTGTGTAGTTCATTGGGAAAACTGTTCATGTTCAGGGGAAAGGATTTACCCTATATAGGTTCCTTCTTCTGGGTTTGTTTTCTCGAGCAAAAACATAAGCAAAACAAGAAACCGCCACCACAGGATTTGATTAGGATGTCAGAGAGAGAACAATCACGTGGTGTGTTGTAACAAATGTTGGTTCACAACAAATTGTCTTTGAGATCCTAGGAACTTCTTTTTAAAAACTAGCGTTTTTAGTATTTTTAATTATTTGCTTTTTTTGTTGTTGTTAAGTCATAAATACTAGACAGATGTCTGAAATCAATACTGAAATTGCAGGTTTCCCAAGGAATGGGATTTATAAAACCAGATAGATGTCAGTGTAATATTTTGATTTCGTGGTAAGTAGTCAGTTTCAGTAGAGACAAAGATTTCATAAACACACTTCATGCCAGTCCAGGATGTTTTGGCTGCATGTGTTGCCTTCCTACAAACACTGGATATAATTGATACCTGTGTGGATTCAGGAGCTTGATTGTGTCCTTGTAACCTCATGTCAGATAGCTTGAACAATGCAGATAGAAGTACATACGTTCAGGTTTCCTATTTTTCCTCGCAGTTGTAACTTCTAAAATTCTTTCAGAAGGCAGTTGTAAATATCATTCGCCCTTTTGCCCACATACATCTTGCTTTGTCACGTGGGGAGATGTGTGGTTGAAGGGATGGGACATCTTGCAGTGTTTTGAACAGGCCTATTTATTTGTTCACTTGTTACTTCAGGCATAGAAGAGACTCATTTTCATATTTATTTTGTTTTCATCAGCATGTGAAATCACAGGCATTAAAATCTTATGTCCTGTGGTTTATATATGATTAAATTATCAGGAAATGGGCTCCGTGTTGTGGGTTTATTTTGTATGTGACATGGTAGAATGCATTAGAGATTTTATGAGAGAATTCTCTTGACTGTAACAGCAGTTTTTTTCCAAGAAAGAAGTAGAACAACCTGAAATAAAATGAGGGGTGGGGAGGGGCAATATGTTTCTGCAACCCCAGAGTTTTGCTGGCATTCCTTTGCTGACTGGTGTCCTGGTCTAATTGCTTGAAAAAAAAGTTCCCAGTTTAGATCATGATTACTTCAATCTGGTGTAAAATAAAGTGGCCATAGATACTAATTGTGGTTGCTGAATTTTAATTTGTGAGGGCCTGGGACTGAACTTCTTATCTCTGCACTTTTAGGTAAATCCGGTGTTCTTCATGTAGGTGTTTAAGTGGTTGTTGGCAAATGGTTGTATTCCACATTTCAGTAAAATCCAAGTTGCTGTAGCTCACCTCATATAGTTAGTGGATAAACAGTCGTGAACTGTTGTGTTGTAATTGCATCTGTATAATGAAATGATGTTGATTCTTTTCAATCTAGACCACTACAACTTCTGAAGTCTCTAGTGTGGCATGTAAATTTGCATGCATCAGTAGGGAATTGTTCTTGCCTTACATTTTTACTCTGCAACCTTTAGTGTGATGTTAGCTAGGTAAGTTGTTTTAGATTTATAATTTGTTCTAGAAGCTGCATCATAATTGTTTCCTGTTCTACCTGACATCTGAAGGATTGAAAGCCTCTAAATTCAAGCTTTGTTCAAGTTCTGTTTCAAATTAAAAGGAAAAGAAAGTGTTCTCAGCACATTTTTGAGTCATGCTCATCTGGGAGATGTTGTTCTTGCTAGAAAGACATTACTTCTATTTTGCCTAAAGACAGTGCAAAAAGGACAGTATACATTTTTCCTACTAGCGTAGTTGGCCTGTATTGTGTTCACATAGCAAGGCTGTGGGTACTGGGGGGGCTTCTATGAGAAGCTGCCAGAAGCTTCTTTTATGTCCAACAGAGCCAATGCCAGCTGGCTTCAAGACAGATCTGCTGCTGGCCAAGGCTCAGCACATCAGTGATGGTGGTAGTGCCACCGGGATAACGTAGTTAAGGAGGAGGAAAATTCCCAGGGCAGCTGCAGTTGGGAGAGAGGAGTGAAAATACGTGAGAGAAACAGTCCTGCAGACCCTACCATGAATGAAGAAGGAAGAGGAGAGGAGGTGTTTCAGGCGCTGGAACAGAGGTTCCCCTGGGGAAGACTGTGATGAGGCAGCTGCCCCCCTGCAGCCTGTGGAGGTAGAGACTCTGTATTCTGGTTCTGCTGAAAAGCGTGAGTTGCAGAGCCCATGCAGGGTAATAGAAACAAATGCTGTCTTCTCTAGTTCCTGCACTACTCAAATTTCTGACTGCAAAAAACTTTTTTCCCCACCTTTATTTTCCTGTCTCTGCCAAGATTATTCTTTCTAGGGAATAATAAACAGCATTGTGTAATAGTCTGTGTAAGATTTCCAACCCAAGATTAATTTGTGTGTTGCTTGGCAGTTTCACTTCATCCCACAAGAGTGTGTAATGGTAGGAAAATGAACCAATTTTTCTCCATACCTTGGTAATGCAGTCATCACTTCTTTCTTGGTGCTGAAGTTGTTTTAGGATTCACTTTTGACAGATGCTTTTTAATAGGTACATAATTTGTAGAAGTTGTAGATATAACCTTGGAAACATGAGCTGTGGTGTAACCCAATGCCCTTGCCAGTAGAATTGCAACAGTATTTTAAGAGTTGTGGATTGTCCCGTTCAGTTCAGACAGAAGCACATGAATTTATTTGAACTCTAATATTGATGTCTTGCCAAGGTGCTACAGAATGTACAATTTTACCTTAGTTTTTTTCTCTTTTGTTTTCCTTTTCCCCTGCCCCTCCCTGCTTCCCCCCCCCTCCATTTTCATTGTTGGGACTTGGCTGACAGTCATTTTTTCTCTGCAGTGGAGATGTACAACCTGTGCCTCTATAGTGACACTATAGCCAGCTGGCAGGGAGCAGGCGTGTTCTATGCTGATCTTCTTTCCTTCGTTTATTGTTACTAAAAAGACCTCTGGGGACCCTCCAGGTGGTATTAGGTCCCACAGCTATTTTTTATTTTTTTTCCTTGCTGACCATTTTACATCTTTGTCTGTGACTGATTTCTACCTTTTATAGTATTTGGTAGTTTTGGGTCCGCCATTCCCCCCTCCTACTTTCAGAGCTCTCTTTTGAGCAGTGAGGCTATTATTTGCAGTTTTACACACAAGCAAGCACACATAACCTTCTGTCTTGGCTTCTTGGGTTTTTTGGTGGTGACTGCATTTTGAGAAGAATGACAAGCTTCTTCATACTCTAGAGTCTCATATCATGATAACAGAACCACATGAGCAGATACTATCTTTCAGATAATTATAGTGTCCTTACTGACAAACTGATGATGTACAGGTTAGATGTATGGACTGTGAGACTGTCGGTTTAGGGCATTTTCAGGTTTGAAAGGTTGTGATTAGCAGCACAAGGTCCAGCTGGAGGCCAGTCACTAGAGGTGTACCACAGGGTTTGGTACTGAGACCAGTACTCTTTCATGCTTCCTTTAAGGACCTGGGTGATGGAACAAGAGGGTGCCTTCAGTAAATGTGCAGAAGATAACAAAGCCTGAGTGATGGAGATACCATCATGTTCTAGCTGACCCTACTTGGGCAGGGACTTTGGACTTACACCAAAGTATCTTCTCACCTCAATAATTCTGTGATTCTGTCTGCTCATTGCTGTAATTCAGACTCTGATTGTATTCCCTGCTCTAGCACTGTGGCAGTCTAGCAGTTAGATGAGGCAAATGTGTCCCACAGAATCTCAGCATGGAAGTTTTATGCATAGGTAGAAATATT
Source organism: Gymnorhina tibicen (assembly GCA_013399875.1). NCBI lineage: Eukaryota > Metazoa > Chordata > Aves > Passeriformes > Artamidae > Gymnorhina > Gymnorhina tibicen. Next base: position 1,975,453 of record VXAZ01009303.1, on the reverse strand, counting down.
ATAGGCTGTACCATTGCTCTTCTCACCCAAGAGGCAAAAAATATAATTATGAATAAGCTTCTGTAACTATTTCCTTTGCCTAGGAGACCTGGTCCTATTTTATAAAAGGTAGATGGTAGTATTGCCATGCCTTCTGCTGTCTTTAAAGTGTAAATGCCAGATAAGCTTGTGCACTGTAAGTAGATGGAATAGGAAAAACTGGTGAAATTTTATAAGGGTGGTGTCACATTGTAACTTGCTGTAGCACCTGTGTGTGTCCAGTAGCAGGTCAGTGCTCTGGATGTTAAAACCCAACTTTGTATTGCTTCTGAACCTAGGTAATTGAGTTAAATGTTTACAGTAAACCTGTCTGTCAGTGTGTGTGCAGTGTTCAAATGTCATGGTATTGAGCTGTGGTGTGGTGCAGTTACTCAGACTTTCAGGAAGGCACAGGAATGCAATAAAAAAATAAAGGAATGAGTTCTGAAATTTTTGTTAGGGCTGTGAATTGATTGTATATGGGCAATTAGCTGTTAGAATTGTGTGGGAAGACCAGCAACACTTGAGTTAAGTATGAATATGTAGATAAAGCCTCTTGAGTTTGTTGAGAAAGAGTGGTTGTTTCTGTGTTTGTTAATGTGAATATTGAAGCAGGTTTATAGTAGTTTGACTTAATAATGGAATAGCTCTTTACCTAACATGCTCTTTACCTAACTTGTTGTGGTAAGTATGATGATGGTGAAACTAGGAAGATAAGGAACATAAATGGGTATAAATGACAGACTGTACCAGTTCATAATTCACTTTCACATTTAATGTAAATTTTTATTTTAATGTATTGCAACAGCTTCTTCAATTTGTGCTGGATTTCTGGAAAAGGTGTCTTACTGAAGCATAAACCAACTTATTCTGGGATTTGTGATCTGTATTATAAATGCATCACGATTTGTATATACTGTTGAGAATGTAAACTTGTGTTTTGAATGCAGTGTAGAAAACTGTTAAAAGCATGGGTGGGAGTATCTGCATGTCACTAGTTCTGTTTTTCACTTCACTGTGCTAACTCTAACATCAAAACAGCCGATGGTATGGTTGAAATTATTTCTGCCTTACTTCTAGGGATCAGATGATTGCCTTGTAAAAATCTGGGCAACCGATGATGGAAGGTTGTTGGCTACCCTGAGAGGGCATGCAGCTGAGATATCTGATATGGCAGTAAACTATGAAAACACCATGATAGCTGCTGGAAGCTGTGACAAAATGATCCGAGTTTGGTGCCTTCGAACTTGTGCACCCTTAGCAGTCCTTCAGGGCCACAGTGCCTCTATAACATCATTGCAGGTAGGTTTTTGCTTTGCAAAAATGAGTCATGAGAACGTTCAGTGTAATAAAAATGCATGCCTGGCAACTAAGCCCTGAAGTGAGAAGAAATTTTCATGATATGCATTGTGAAATAACACATGTTTATTGTCAAAATGCTTGACCTTTGAAGAATGCCAGACATAATCCTTGTTCAAAAAAATTGCATGACCCATGTGGGCAGTTCTGTTTTGAAGTACCTTTCCTTTGCAGGCTGTGATTCTGAGCACAGGTGCATTGAGTAAGAACTGCAGTCACTGGGAGTACTTTGGTTTGTCTTTGTTTAGAGTTGCATACTATTGTGCAACTTGGGTGTTGGGGAGGGAGGAGGAATCTGGAGTGCTTTGGCAAGTAACCCAGAAGGGTTGTTCTGGAGGGAGTGACTGAGCAGCATTTTGTTATTTTGGTTTTCATTCCAATCTGTTTCCCTTAAGTATGGTTTGATACTTGATTTTATTTTCTTTATTTTTTCCTTTTTTTTTTGTGAAATGAGTTGTGGAACTTCTTAGCACATCTGGAACAGATTAACAGGAGAACTTTTCTTTTCTTCTTCCCCTTTTTCCCAGTTCTCTCCACTATGCAGTGGCTCAAAGAGATACTTATCTTCAACCGGGGCAGATGGAACAATATGCTTTTGGCTGTGGGATGCTGGCACCCTTAAAATAAAGTTAGTTGCTATTTTATTTATTGCTATTTCTATTTATGTAATTAAGAATGATGTACTAATATAGAGAAAAATTTGACTAAACAAAGCTTGTCATTGGCTATTTCAGTATGTGATTGTTGGGTATGATCTATTTCTGGTGTAGCTATAGCTTGCTTGCTTATCTTTTAAAAACTAAGTTGATAATACAGCATTTTGTGGAGTGATAATGTATATCTGTTAATTTAGAAAATAAGTCTACTGTTGGGGTTTTTTGTTTAATACAGTGTCAATTGGCACTCCTTTATTCTGATGTCATCTCTTAATCTGAAATGAAATGAAAATTATGTTGATAAAATGATTGCAATTTAGATTGCAAAATCCAGTTTTTAAGGAGACAGTAATGTCCTAGTATAAATCAGGATAGGATATTTTTGATGTTTGTTCTTTCCTTACCTATATTGCCTTTTCATAGTTGCTCTTGGCTGTAACATGGCAGAAGGCAGAATTCTTGGACAGCCATGTATTGATGGTTGAAGTTGAGCTTGAAGTTTCTGCCTTCGAAGATACTAAAAATGTTGTCAGGACGTTCAAATATAGTTTTTTAAAATCAACTTGCTCAGTAGCTTTCAAATGCTCTTTGCTCTTCCTTTATCGCTAGAACCCATAGCTTAAAATTGGAAATGGTTGTTTTAGTAATCATAGTGATTTAGCTTTCATGATGGGATGTGTTCTTCTGGATAAATGCTTGCAGGTAAGTTCAATTTCCTTGTAGTTTTGGTAATTGCTGCTAGGATCTTTTTCTTGCATTGCTGAGGTTATGCAGAGCTTTCAGGCACACTTGCATAGGTACTTTTCTGGTTGTCTGGGCCTTAACTATTTTGATGTTCTCTGGATGTTTTGTCTCTCTTTTGATACTCTAAATGAAACTGTGTCTCAGGTTGTTACTCCTCTGCTGCCTAGTGCATGCTGTAATCAAATTAAGACTCCCCTTTTTACTGAGGAGAGGAGGAGATAGCTTACATGCTTATTTTTGTGTGAAGGAAAGGAGTTGCCACCACATTATTTTTCTTAAGATTTCCTAAGTCTGAGCTCTTGTTGACAAGATGAAATCTTAGTCTATCTGACTGGTAAACCTTTTGAGCCCACGTGGTTTTTTCTTTTTTCTTTTCTTTCTTTTTTTCTCCTTTTCCTAAGTAAAGTTTTAGTCTATGGAATTGATTTTTGAAATGAATGCTGTCATCAGGAAATAGCAAATCCTTGAGAGTTAGGTAGGTTATAATATATAAGCTAGGAGATGAATGTTTAGAAATGATGAATGTTTGAATGAATCATGGAGCTGAATGGGATTTGTCTTGAGATAAAACTTAGGGAGGGAGAAAACTGGTGCCAGTTATAGTAGGGGATTCTCAACTGATTCCTTTCCATGGTGATACATAATTGTAGAACAAAAATTTTTAGTGAGATGTGCTCAACAAATATTAAAAGAATAAAAGATATTTGAGTAATGCTTTAATATAGAAGTCATTGCAATGAATGTGATTAGACAGGGGCACAGTTCAGCTGTCTTGTGCAGCACAGCAAGGAAGTGGTCTGGTAACCTAAGTCACACCAGTGTTTCATGTTGCTTAACAACAGAGTGCAGATTAAGTTTTGAGACTGGAATATTTCTACTGCTCTTACCTTCTGTTCTGGAAATATTTTTTATGTTGGGTTTGAGAAGAGAGAGGAAGCCATTAAGCAGTAAGCTGTATTCCTTCAGTCTGGAAAAAAACGAATGCATGAAGATGAGTGGTGTGTTGAGGAGGGAATGTAATGAGGAATTGCTTGTGGGCCCTTATGGTTCTAGAAGGTATCAAATGAGAGTATCCATTTTCAAATTGGAGAAGATGGTTCTTTACAAAACATGCAACTAAGTTACGAAACTCCTTGCCACAGGGTATTATGCATTATATGAAGATATTAAAAGGCATCACTGTGTGCTTTTTCTTCTTTTAGGTCTTTGTTTAAACTTAGTAGAGCTGTAATGTATTTGAAGTACTTGATGCTTTTTAATCCAAACTAAAACTGGATAAAAATGTCTATAAATAAGAAACAGGTATGTCTTTTGAGACTGGAACGTAACTTTATGCAACTTGTGATATCAAAACAGTTGGACGCTCAAGTCGTAATTTCCTGAATTGAACAGTATACAAGTTCAGGGAACTTGTTAGTTAGGGGAAGTTTTACTTAATGTGCTAAGCTGTAAACTTTTCTAAGTGTGCTTATCATGATTATTCTGGTAAACCAAAAGAAATTATATTGGGAAACTTGCAATCCAGTGTAGTTTTCCACAAGAAGGCTGCATTGCGTGGCCAGTGCATCTCAGCAGTGGGTGGATATTGTCATAACAGTTTTCAGTGAGGTGATTGCACTTCCTTACACACTTCAATCTGCTTCTCCTTCCAGAGCTGCAGAAGCGTGGCAGGTTCCCTCCACATCCATTCAGTTATGTGCTGGGGAAAACAAGTACTAGCAATATAAGAACATCAAAGGAAAGAATGATGCCTGTTAATTTTTGTCATAAGACCGTTTTTTGAGGTTATTTTAAAAAAGTATGATGTGTAGGTCATCTGGAAGGGAGTATCACTGGTGAGGTGGGAAGTTTATGCTTCCTTTTATCCCTGTAGTAAAAAATACAGGCTTGCTTCTGTTCAATACTCTAAAGAGGAGGAAAGCTGGCAGGGAAAATAAGATCTCTTACCATGGTTATTCAGCCTCTGAGCTTGCTGCCCTGTATCTTGATTCTAGTACAACTCCCACCCCAGGAAGGAGAACTTGGAGCTTTCAAGCAAGACCAAGAGTTCTTAGTTCAGGTGAAGGGTGCTGTAACATGCTTGTCGGAACTTGATTTCATGTTCCTCTTCAGCTTGACTGCAGCCTGCTCTACAAGAATGCAATTGCTATCAGTGATGAAAGCGTGTTACTAAATTATCCAGTGCTTCAAATGGGGATGAGTTGAGTCTTGAATTTTTAGCTGCTTAAAAGAAAAAAAATCTCTATATCCTACCCCTGCTTATTGTACTCAACACTGCTTGAATCACCTGGCAGTGGGCAGCCTCATGATGATAATGTGGTTGATTGTCATTTCAAGATGACTGGCAGTGCCATTAGTACTTTGCTGAACTTTTTCATGGAATACTGGAAAGGCAGAGTTGGTATTGTGTTCAGTGTGCTCTCAAATTAAAAAGACTTAGTTTTGTTCTTAACTACGCTGAGTTGTATTTTCTGGTTTTTTTCTTATCTCTGCAAATGTTTATTTTGTTTCATTCTCAGATTGCAAAAATTCTTGTAACTCAGCTTTGCCAACAACTCTGCTGCAGTTAATATTATTTAATTAATGGTACGTTTGAAATTAGGGTCTTCCCATGTTGGTCTCCCATTTTTTTATAACCTTGTTAATTGAGGCACGTTCTGTGTTTGGGTCAGACATATGGCCCAGTCTGGAGATGTTGGTGACAGCTCTGTTTTGATGAACTGCAAAAGGACATATTACAATAGATTTTGTGTCATAGGATGAAAGAGACATTGGCACAGTTGACCACAAAGTTCTCAGGTTATTCAAAGTAAAGTGAGCAACCTTGTTCACATGATTCTGTGACTAGTGTGGATGCATATTCTTTACTGTTATAGGGGCTCCTGTCTCTTCTTTCCTTGAAGAGATTTATGACCAGGCAGCTACCATGTATGTCATTGCTGCAGGCAAGGAGTTCACAGAATGTAGCCCAAACAAGATGGGAAAACAAATGAAAATTTAGGCAATCGAGTCTTACCCTGGATTTAGTCTTCTTTTGCTATTCTGGGTGGTGATAGTAAACACAGGAGTTGGATCCTGCATGAATTTACAGTAGGGAGCACAGAGAAAATCTGCCTCGGGTCATCAGAAATTGGAGAACCATGTGCTTCATTTAAGTTAAAGGGAGAATTATTACAACTGGTCAGTGCATCACAGTTAAATTAGCAAAATATTTGCCTATATATCTTTTCTGAGGAAGACACTGAATTTTCATTTTTCTTCTGCCACCTGTTTGCATCACAAGTTTCCAGTGTTAGCCTGTAACTGACAGACCATATGAACAAGGCAGCAGAACTGTCTCACAGATTTGGGTAGAGGAGCTTGGTGTACTGCTTTTCTTCTTATCTATTTATTCTCCCATAATTTTAAAAAGAGGGAAAAAAAACTCAGGAAAAACACATGCTGATTTTGACATTTCTGTTTTGGACAAGACACTGATTTCTCAATTATCATCAATGTGATGTGATACTTCCCATTTGCTTTCTTATGCAGAAGGCACTTGATGTTAAAGGGACTGGTCATATATCAGAACTCAGATATGCTGAACCTTTTTCATTAACTTGTGAATAAAGAGTTAAGTCAGAGAGGTTATATCACACATCTATTTTCTGTGAAGAATTCTTGCTTTAACTGCTACATGACCAGAAGTTAGGCTAGTCTGCAGAACTTAGATTAATAAACTAATAAAACACTTAATAAATGCACTGAAAATATATGTAAAGGGAAACACTGTCCTGGATGGAACCAGCTTTTGTCCCCTTTCCACGCTTCACAAAAATACTGATTGCCCAACTCATTTTGCAATCTGCTGTATTGTAGAGGAGTGCTGTAATCCCTTGTCTCCTAATGCCTGAAATAGCACACATTTGAGAGACATAAGTTTGAGAATTTTAACTGGTTATCTGAACTAGAATGTAAGTGCATACTTGCTCTATTTTGCAGCTGTCCTAACTCCAAAGGCAGAGTTCACAAATAACAGTGGAAGAAAACAACAACCTACTTATCTATTTACATTTGTTCCAAATTATGTAAACTGCATATTGAATTGTCTGATAGGTCTTGTCAGTATCTCAGTTAAGGAGGGTTTCAACTGTTTTGTAGAAAAGATCTTTGTCCTGTTTAGTGTATCTTGTGAAGTTTCCTTGTCACTAATCTGCAGGGAGTTACCTTAAAACTCCTGCAGGAAAGGTCACAGAAACAGCCTATACTGAATGGATAATTTGGAGAAGGATTTCTTAACTGTTATTGCTGATGTTTATTACTCTGTTTTATGCATAAACACCACCAAGGTTTAATGCTTATTACTTTCTTTGAGATAGTAATAACTGATTAGTGGAGAAAGATCTCTTATGCATCTACCTTCAGGTGAAATGAATTATACAGGCCATTCTTCTTTTAAAAGAGAACATTTTGGATAAGTTCTGAATATGCATTCTTTTATGTTAGAGCAAATCTTTAGTGATGACACTCGTGGGTGTAGTGCTGCTGTTCTCTCATAAGTTAATTCTTTGAGGGAAGATTACAGATGGCATACTATGCAAGACCACCTACTGGTTTGAGGTTGCTGTAATCCATGAACAGAATTGAAATAATGATTGAAGAACTTGATCTGATTTGTTTTGGTTTTACACACCCTTAAAGAGCCAGATCCACTGAAGCTTTAGTTTTGCTTGCACATCACATTCTGAAATGCCTAGAGGAAAGTGAGGGCCATAAAGTAAAATCCCTTACAAACTTCTAACCATTGTCCTGACATTTTGGGTACTATTTGAAACTAGCCCACAAGGAATATATGTCATTTGAAGAGACTCTTATATTCTAATACTGTGGAAAACTCCAAATGTATTTAAATTTCTTTGATATGCTTGTCTATAAGGAGCACCCATCTCTGTTTCTCTCTTGTAAAAGCAAGCATATGCCACAGGAGAAAACTAGTACACCCAGAGGTTTAAAGCTGAACATCATGGGCAACTGGCTCTGCTCTGCTTTGCTGATAGCTTCAGGAGAGTGTTTTGTATAGCAATATCATAGGGTAGAAGGGAATGGGATTTAAGTTGGGTTACAACTCTCCTTGATGCATGGGTTATTTAGTCCATCTGGATGTCTTAGTTTCCTAAAGATCAGATCATAAAGCATAGTCACACAAAATTGTTTATAAATGGGCAGCCATCTGTTCCTTCATATTTAATTTTATCCTTCTGTTCTTTATTTCTAAGATACTGACTTGTTTTTTGAAACCCTATTAGGAAATTATTTAACTGGTTTTCTTTTGTTTGTAGTCCAAGGCCAACGAAGTTTACAGAGCGTCCTCGGCCTGGAGTCCAAATGATCTGTTCTTCTTTTAGTGCTGGTAAAAGACTTTTTTTTCCCTCTTCTCCTTGAAACAGTATAAGTTGTTATTTGATGAGTAAAATAAAGTAGACTACAGTTACTGTAGCATATTTCTCTTTTTAATAAGATGGATTTGAGTTAAAGTGGCTATAAAAAATCCCAAATATTTAAAATAGAAATTCAGAATTTATGCATTAATACTTGCTGCTTCAGAAATTCTTAGAAACAGTTAAACATGAGATGTTGTAAGTCTCTTGTGACTGCAAGTCTTTTCAGAACAGGATAGATATATACCTTTTTCTTAGAATAATTAGGAGAGCTGTCTTTATCTGAAGTGTAATATATGGGGATTTGTACAAGAAGGTGCTGATTGCAGAGTTCTCACGGTCTGGGTTTCATTGATTCTAGAGCTGGCAACTGAAGAATGCTACATAAAAAATTGGATAAAATATCAAAATGTACTGGAGTTCTAGTTCCGTTTGATTTTTATTAAGAGGGAGGCTTCTAAGGGCTTAGTTACAAGCAAATTACTCTAGTTAACTAAACTTTTGGATACGTCTGCTGATGCATATTTACTGACAGCAAATGTGAGATAATTCAACTCTGGTTAAACTTTGGAGTTTCTAAATCTTGTTTTGACTTGAAGGTCAGTTTCAGGCATAGTTGAAATGAGACACAGCTATACATTTCAGAGAATAAATTGAAATATTTGATGTTACATCCATTTGAAAATACTGTAATAACAGTAGATTACCCTTTTTTTTAAAGTCTTATCTGTTTGTTTTTCTCAGGTGGAATGTTTTTGGCCACTGGGAGTACAGATCACATCATTAGGGTTTATTTCTTTGGATCAGGTCAGCCAGAGAAGATATCAGAGTTGGAGTTTCATACTGTAAATACATTTTTTAAAATTACATATGTACTTGATTAAAGTAATAGTTTGGATAAAAGGGGATAATTTGGAGAAATTTGATTTCTTTTTTCTTTTTCTGCTCTTTTTTTATATAGGACAAAGTTGACAGCATTCAGTTTTCTAATAGTAGTAGCAGGTAAGCACACTATTCAGAGCTAGCTTTTTGTCCTTGTAGACATTTGCTAATACCAGTTTCCAGAGGTAGTTATTAAAACAAAGAGCTTTGTTTTGGGTTTCGTCCAGTAAAATCATCTATAACTATTGGAGTCTCACTGTTTCTTTTTAATGGTACTCCTTAGTTTCAGAGTTGTTTTCATTGTAATGCTTGAAGTATTTTGAATTTGCTAAAATTATAAAAATACTTGAAACTTCTTCCTAAGAAATGCGTGTATGTATATATATTCACATATCAAAATACATGTACTTTTAGATATATTTTAATGTGTAAACCTTTTTTCACTTAAGTGACTGCTGGATACAGAAAAATTATCAAACTAGATCTAACAATGTTTTGTTTGGCTAGCCTAATTCTCTTTTTAATGTTTCACTTTAAGTTCTGGATATTGGATATGGAGATGCTAAAGAAAACAGTTTGGCTTATTATGAAGTATCTGACACTTTCACTTATTTGATGTTCTAATGTACACTTTTATCATGATAAAAATAGTTGTAAACCAAGCTTCACCCACCTCTTTGTCCTCCTCCTACCTGTGAACCTCTAAAAGGGGAAAGAAAAGAGTGGGAGAGAAACTCAAGCTGGGAAACTCTTCTTCATATAAATATTATAATACTTACTCAGTATACAATGCTAACTTACTGGGAATAGGTTTTGTTTTAAATCATATCTGTACTTCTGCTGGCAGGGCTCTCCTCTTGACCTAGTGTGATAGGGTCAGCTCCTTGGAATGTTCCTTGGGTTATGCTGTCCCTGTGCCAGTGCAGTGTCATAACTCCGCAAGGTGCGCCAAAGGCCATGGAACTTTGGAAGTTAGTTAGTTAACTAACTAACATGGTTAGTTTGGAAGGGGCTCAGGATAAGTAAGCAGGTTTGACTTTTTGGCGGCCTTCAATTTTTTTGCCGATACGGCATTTTTAACCTCAAACCACTTGTACAGCGTTCTGACACTGTTTGGACTTCTTACTCATAGCTTCCATTTTTGAGTTCTAAATTCTGAGACTTTAATTTTCAGCTGTCTTTTCTGTACAGATGTGCCTTTGATCTCTGAGTAACTCTTTCCTGCTTTTGTTAGATTTGTGAGTGGAAGCCGTGATGGAACAGCACGAATCTGGCAATTTAAGCGAAGGGAATGGAAAAGCATTTTGTTAGATATGGCTACTCGCCCAGCAGGGTAAGTGATGTAAAATGTTCTGCTATCACATAGATTCTTGAGGGCCTTTGATATAATTTGCTGACTTACTAGAAAAATTTTTAAAAAGACAGTGAGAGAAAAGAAAAGGGGAGGCTTAAATTATTACTGCTTAAATGCACAGTATGCTTATCTAGCTCTTGAAATCCAATGAAAATAAATATTTGACTACATATTCAGCTGTGGAAATTAGCTTGTCCTGATAATAGTGCCACTAGTATTTTGATTAGATTAAAAGAATAAAAGAAAATCAAAACCCATTGAAAGTCAAATTTATATGGCTTTTTACATAGACATTTATTTCTGGAGCAAGAAAACCAGGTCAGATGTCTTCTTGAGACTGATTGCATTTTAGTAATATTTACAGATACTGTGGAACCTGCATGCCCAGAAAGGAAGTATTGTGTCCTTTTCATACAACATGCCAGAGCAAAGAAATTGCTGGCTCTGTAATTTGTTAAAACAATCTGAGAGTTTACAAGAATTTGTAGGTATGGGAAACTTCTGTACACTAGAACAAGCAAAAAAAGAGGCTTGAAGTTGGAGAAGGACATAGTAGGAATTGTGGCTTGCACCTTTTTATTTTGGCATGAAGATGTTTTTCAGTTGACATAAATTAAAAAAAGATTTATAACAGGTTTAAGGGATAAACCTTTTTCCCCTTACTGTAGTAGAGGAAAAACTTTAACAGTTTCAGGAGTAATTTGTGGAAAGATATCTGAAAAAGAGAGGACTGGAAGAGAAGGCTAAATAAGCTGTAATTTAGTTAGATGTTTAGATCAGACAGTATCTTGTCAATTATGGACAGATGCAACAAAACATAGGTATCAAACTGTTGGACAAGAGTGTATAAAACACTGGTATTTCGGTAACAGACTGAGTTACTCTCAGTACAAATTCTCAATTTTAACTGATTCTGGGCAAAAGAGGAATGGATTCTTCTTCATTGTGGCCATGAATGCTGAACTTATCTGAGAAATGGAACTGCTCATTTTAGTAAAGCACCTATAGCAGAATTCTGTTTTATCCTTGTGACTAGAGGAATAAGTACAGTTTCAAATTTGATCTTTTCTGCACAAGAACAGTTTTATCAAAGAAAATGAAATGACTGCGCTGAAAGGAAAGAGTGAATTCAGCTTATAAAGCCTCCTGGGTTCTGCATTAAATCTAGAAGGGAATTTGGCTATAACTACGTTTTCTATTATTGAGTTTTACAATACAAACTATTGTGCAATGTGTTGTTGTGCTTACTATATGGAAGATTCTGTATTTTGTCTGCCTACTTAGAGATAACATGCTATTGTTGCATTGATGTTTTCGTAGAAATAAATGTGCTAGAGAATTCAAGGGTGATTAGTCTTTAAACCACATTGCCAAAAATGTAATTTTTGAGTATTCTGATAGATTTATTATAGATTACTTTTGTTTGGGTTTCATGCAAGATTAAGTGCCATTATTACGATTAGTAAAGTGATGTCAGGGTACTGGTGTAGTACTAAATATTGTCTGAAAATTTAGATGATTTAAAGGTATAGAATACTTCTTTCCATATTGAGAACTACTTATTACAAATATTCTTCAGGACAATTTACTGTTCCTTGGTTGGCTAATTTCGATTTTTGTTCTTTAGATGTCACAACAAATACTGTAGCTATCAAATTTAAATAATTTAGGTCATGTATTAGAGGGCATTTTCTGGAAGCTCCTATAGTCATTGTTAAAACATCTACGATTCTTCGTGATTATATGTGCTACATTATAGAAAACATCTTTAATTTCTCGAAGAAATATTCTTACAAATACAGCAAAATACAGAAATGTTTTCACATGTTAGTAGTGTTAAACTACTTTGGCAAAGCAGGATTACACTGTAATTTTTTACTCTATTGTTTTAGACAAAGTTTGCAAGGAGTTGAAGATAAAATCACAAAGCTGAAAGTGACCATGGTGGCATGGGACCGCCATGACAACTCTGTAATAACTGCAGTTAATAACATGACTCTGAAAGTTTGGAATTCTTTCACTGGCCAGCTCATTCACATTCTCATGGTAAGGTGTACCATCTTGATTTATCAATCTCGAATGCAATATTTATTTATTAATATATATTTATGTTTAAAATATATTTATAAACATTCCTCCTTATATGTTTTTTTCTGAAATATGTCTGAAACCTACCTTGACAGACGTTTCCAGATAATTGAAATGTAATAGAGATGTCTGTCAGCTGCTTATTAGAAAATAAGACCTTGAAGTTGCAAATAACCATTGTTGTTCAAGATATCTGAAGCTAATTTTGGACATTTTGTTTTTTTTTTTTTTACTGAAGTTCTATTTTGAAGGAGAGAAGGAAACAGTTGGTTTTTAAACTTTATTTAATGTGATGTTTTGAAATGTTAATGGATAAATTTGCCCTGTTTAAACAGAGACACTTCTGCAACCTAATCATTTCCCTGAGTACAAAAAATTAGTCTTCTAACTCAAATCAACAGGTTTACTAATGTCTGACACTTCTTTTGTAACTGAGAAAATGGGTAAGTCTAGGTAACTTGATATAGAGATGGAAATACTTAATGCAAAGCTTTAACATATAGCATTAATTTTAAAGATGTTCTCTAAGTTATATATTTCATTCTTTGTGGGTTTAAATTAAATTTCTAACTGATACTCTGCTGAAAAAAATGGAAATCTGTTGACTATTAAGACCCCCAAATACCAAATGTTGTGGACACTAATAATTAAAATCCTGGTGAAAGTACTGGAACATACTTGTGAAGGTGACATACTTGACATACTACTTAGGAAGGTAAAATTGTAACTGGAAAGGAAAGAGTGTAATGCACTGCTACCAAAAGAAAGAGTGTGGTGAAAGTAGTTTTTGCTGGGCATTTTCATAGATTAATGTGGTAGCTGCTAGTGTTACCATGTTGAATCCTTGGGTAAGTATTTGAGACAGTACTCTTTTTCATTCTGTTGTGTCTTTGTTTTCAGGGACATGAAGATGAAGTGTTTGTGCTTGAACCTCATCCGTTTGATCCAAGAGTTCTCTTCTCTGCTGGACATGATGGAAATGTCATAGTTTGGGATTTGGCAAGAGGGGTCAAAATCCGGTCTTACTTCAACATGGTAATTATGTGCTTTATACAGATATCCCAAAGCAATCATTCTAAACTTTTTGCTTTTAGTACATTCTTATGTAGGCCATCTTGAAGTATGATTTATGTATAGAGAAAGATCCTGCATCTGGTGAAGTCAAGAGGAATTCCTTTTCAGTTCAGTGGGGCAAACAGTAAATCTTTGAGTAAAATGTTAGAAGTTGTTTCTTTGGCTGTATTTCATAGTGTTTTCTTTCTATATGCTTGATCCACACAAAATTGGAGTGTTAGTTACATTATCAGAGATAATGTGTGAGAGACAGGGTGACAAAGACCCTCCTGTAGTGCTCTGTTTCCTGCCTGGGGAGCCAAGGTGGAACTTGGTTTTATTTTTGCATTACTAATTCTTAATCTGGCTAAAGCTCTTCAGGAGTCTCCTGATCTCATACAATGTTGTATGCTGCCTTGGCCCATTGACAGAATACTGTCAGCCTTTCTGTGTAGAGGTCCCTCCATATGCAGGTTTCAAATTTGGTCTGTTCTGCACTAAACTAATTCTCCTTTAAGATGGATACAATAGGTATTTTCATCTGTTTCTTGATATTAAGTGGGTCTTTGTACATACCTTTTTCCTCAAAAAGGTAATGATGTATTGTGCAATTCAGACTTTGTCTCATGGAGAAAATTACAAAAACCTTTGTAGAATATCCATAATCATTTGGAATGCTGAGAGTAGGCAAATGGGCTTCAGCTGTAGTGGAATGGCAGTCTTGGAGACCAGCATAAAGATCATCTGAAGAAGAGACCTACCATAGATATATTCACAAAATGATAAGAGACATTTAGAAATGAACTCAAGCCAGGAAGGTCACTGAACCTAAAGAAAGGTTTTGAGATGTGCGGTACAGTAGAGTTCATAAAGTCTCTGAGAAAATTCAGCCAAGCTTAATCAGAGAGAGTGCAACCTAGATTCCTTCAGCACTGACCTAGGTTGAATAGCATTCTCTCTGCAGTGATTTCTGTAACTGAGCTTATGAAGGATCAAGGCAATCATATTGAAGCTATGAGCACACATCTTCATTACTTGGAGCTATTCACTGTTGCCAGTTGAGGTGTATGTTCTCATTGCATGATTAGCTTGCATTTCCAGTTCTGCTTACAATGGGTTTGTGATGGTTCTCATGGAGTTTAGGTCAGAAGAGTCAGAGCTCATCTGCTCTTTTTAAGCAAAGCCCATTTAAGACGTATCAGAACCTAAATTACAAGTCTGTGTGATATTAGGCAGCCCCCAAAAGACTCAAATATTTATTTCAGGAGTGCAATGCAATATAAACACCTAAAAAGGATAGTAGTCACATACATTTTAAGATCTTTGGAGTCAGAGAAATTTGTAGACAATCAGAAGATCTCAGCAGCTAGTAATCTGTACTTTATGCTTGAAACTAATATGAGAAAGTCTGCCTGCTGTGCTAGGTGAGGGGAATTGTACATCTGGCAATCAGTTTGTCTCAAACCAAGGAATTACATTGTATGAGCCAGGTTGCAAGAGAGGCATATCTGTAAGGACTGAATATTTCACCAGCCAGTCTTCTGTGTTTGATGCTTCAAAAGACATGGGTGGACATTAGAGGTTTTCTTAGGTGATGGGTGGCAGGCAGAGGTCATTGTGCAGTCACCTCTGTGCACCTGCAAAGGTTAAGTGTCCCACTTTACTACGAGAGGGCATGAATTCATACAGAGCTGCCAGTCTTCTCCATTTCCTAAATGGCAAATCAGCTGGGAACGTCAATAGATTACCCACTACTAAATTATTCTGACAAGTGCTGTTACCTTCACTGACTTGCTCAATATGTCATCTCATACTTCTTAAAAAAAGTATTTGTATTTCTGTTTAGGGGATGGAAAATTTTTACAGTTTGGGTTCTTTTGGATCAGACAGGCAACATCATCTGGAGCAACCAAACCTAAGAGTTAAATGACATAAGATGTCTGTTTTACTGTTCAAAAATCTCTCATCGTTGCCTGGTCTGTGGTACCAGAGCTAGCACTTTGTGGCTTTGTCATAACAAGAGTTCCTTAAAAAATGTTGCAGACCTTGGGGGAGTTGATTGAATTAGCAAAATCGTAGATGACTGTTGGCTTAATATTAGTCCAGTCAGGTATTTCTATCCTAGATGGATTGCTTTGTACATCTAAAGCCTTGTGGCAAATCCTAAAAGTAGAGTTGGGTACTTTTAAATTGCTTTCCACCCTGCCCCAAATGCCTTCGTTGTCAACATTAAAAAACAAAAACAAAACCAAAAAACTGGGGGATGCAAGCAGTGTCAATCAGTTTGAAACTTAATTCTTTTATCCAGTCAGTGAATATGAAATTGCAAAGAAAATCATAGTAACCAAATATACTTTTTGTTTTGTGTTTAACTTAAACTTTGACTCCTCCATTTATTTGTTTCTTGCTGGTTGCAATTTGGTCCCACTAGGTGACTCTGGTGGTCTTTCAGAACATTCTCAGGTTTTTTTAAACTGAAGATTTGCTGTTAAATCAGTTGTCACAATTATGGTTTATTTGAAGCATTTTTGGTCTGTTTGAAGCATCTTTGGTCTGTTTGCCAGATTTTGGTCTTTCTCATTAATAGTAATCTCAGTCCCATAAATAACTGTCACACTCTCAGTAAGTATATATGCTTTATATATTTCATATTTTCACCTGTAGTCTTCGTTTCATTTGGTCTAGTTGTGTAAGTATTGCATAACTTGGTATTGGAGTCCATGGACATTCAGAACTGGTTTAATTCAGTGACTTGAGTCACCTGCACTCAGGGAGTGTATTCACTATGCCAGAGAGTGAAATTTGCCATAGAAATATCAAGACTGTGAGATGGTTTAAATGTTTTAGGCAATTTTGAGATTCAGCAAGTAAGTCCTGAGATGGTTTTAAATTGTATGTGCAAATACAGGTATTTGGTTTTTGGCCTATGTCATATTCACACCAATTCTGACTTGTTACAGCTGCTAATGAAGAATGTGTTCTTGCTGTAATATTAGGGCAGTTTCATCTGCTGTATTTCCCAGGTACAAAGAAGCATTCTGAAGAAACAGGGTAATAAATCTTAAGTGGTTCCTTTAGCCAACTGTTTCAGAGTTTATGTATTTCACAAAAATAGTGTTGTTGCACTATTGTATGTACAGAAGAACAGCACAGACTCTTGTAAGTGTTTGAATTGTACTTCATTTTGCTGAAGGGTGTATGAGATGTAGGTGTCTTCGTGGATGATCCAGGGGAAAAAATACTGAATAGTGTGCTGTCTGGTGAAAGCAACTGCATGATAATGTACATTAAGATATACTTGAAATGCAGTTCCTTACTCAAAGCTGCAGTGGGGCATCTGGATCCTGTGTGTGGTAAGACACCTCTCCAACAACCAAGGGAGGACCTTGCTTTTGTAAGTGAGTCTACAGGAGCAGGTGGCGCTCATTTTTTGGGGTTACTTTAGCTGTTAGAGTTGGGAGATGGAAGACCTCGATTGTGTTCTATCCTCAGTACTACAGCACCCAATTCAATGTCTGCCACTTACTCAGGAGAGCATCTTGGCTATAAATGCCCTAGACAGGACTTCTTCCCAATTTTCCCAAGTTGTGCCACTATGGAGAGATATGAATCTGTAGCCTGTGGATTAGGCACTGGCTAGTTTTCTTGGGCATACAAATCATGTTCTAGGTAAATTAGAAAGTGGTAGAAATTTTTTGCCTTTAGGCAAGCTTTTGTATTTGCAGGATTAGTGTTCAGTCAGGTCATAAATAGGTGTACACTGCTCAGTTCTTGTCATAGCATTTGTTTTCTTTCAGGTGTTCCCACTAAGTTACTTCCTAATAGATCTGACACTGTTGGTTTGTTAGGAATGCCAGAGTTGGCACTTGGATAGTCTGTGCTACAGCTTAGCCCTTAGGCTTCAGGCAGAAGTTTCTCAATGCTGAGAACATAGGAAGGCAAAAAAAGAAAACTTCAGGGACTTAATATTTCGGATCTAAATGGAGATGTCTAATGATAGGTGGATGCACAGGTTTCTGTTTGGTTTGGTGATTGGGTTTTTGTTGGTGTTGCAATTTAGACATTAAGTATTGGTGTTCCTCGAGTCTGACCCTAAGTAGGTTGTGGTGTTATGGTGCTGCCCTTGATTGTTATTTTTTTGGACTATAGGTTTCACCTGTGATAAAGCTGATAGTTCTTGTCCCATGAGTGGGCTGCCCTGTAAAAGAATATTAAAAGAAGTTTCCTGAAAGACTTTAGGATATGTACAGGCCTGTAGTTCAGTTTTTTCTCTTTGTTTTTTTTGGTTTGCCTGGGGGGTTTTTGGTGGGTGTTGGTTTTGGTTTTTTTTTTAAATAATTTCATTCGTAACATAGCTTTGTGAACAGTTTCAGGAATATATGGTGACTCCTGTTCCTTTAAAGTATGTATTACAGTAGCAAGAATGAAAGATTAGGGGAGAGCAGGCATTTTTACAATTTTTGTCACTGTGGAATATTGGAATTCTTACTGTATCTTTGAATGTCATTGCTTTGCCCGAATCTGATGTCTGACTAGGCAGATTCTGTAGGTAGGCATTGCAGTTACTGAAACAGAAAGCCTGTGTTTTAATTGATAAAGACTAGCCTTATGATGTTTAAGAAATCTTTGTGTAATGTAGAAATGAATCAAGTAGAAATATTGAAGCCTTTAAAGAAAAAAATATTCTCCTGGACCATTTCAAAAATATACCCAAAGAAAACCAACAACAAAAGATCTTTCATGACTAGGTGTTGTTCTTCTGTCTTACTTGATTGACTCTTGATGTGAGTTGCTTCTTTGAGAAGTCAGGCTCAGCTGTAGCCAGCAGTCAGCCTTCTGATGTCTGACATAATATGTGTGCCTTGGGTGCCTCCTGTGTGCCTGACAACCTGTCAAGGTCAGCCTTTTGCTTACTTGTAATCTTAATGCATTCCCAGTTGTGAAGTGTTCATTTGGACTGATTCTTGTGACGTTACCTTAGCACTTAGAGAATCTTTCTGAGCACTGTCGTGTGTTAGGGTGTCCTTAACACGCTCTGGGTGGTAGTTCTGGAACTCCCTTGGAACTCAGGGCTAAGATGGCCTTAGTTCTTTCATCATATTGTGAGGAATGCTTTGAAATACTGATACAAAATAATGTTTTTACAATTTGGTATTAAATTCACAGATCTGAGTACTTCAAAATCCTCCTACCTTTTTGACTATCTGACTTGCTGGAAGGCTAAGCCCCCTTAGCCTTCGACACTTAGACATTACAGTATATAACCATTGAGAATTGTATGATGAGTCTTTTTCTAAATGTCAAAGCATGTTTCATGAGAGCATATAGAAATACCAAGGGTATGTTTCAGAAATGCATTAGAATTTGAAGTCTAAACCAGTCATTTGAAGCAACCTTCTGATTCTTTTGGAGGAGGAAGAAGAAAAAGAAAAAATCCTAACTGAACCCGCTCTTCCCCTTTCCCACCTTCATATTCCTTTGAAATGACAAGTAACTCAGTTATATTTGTGAAAGAAAAGCTTTAATCTCCCCCAGAAACCCTACTGTTCTCCTCTGTGTAAGCGCTTACTCTCCACTTAGTAAATGCTGTTTGCCCTGGAAACCATATTGGTAGTTCAAAAATAGCAGTGTAACTCGAAGTGCTTGAATTGGTGCTTGTCATTCTTATGCCCTCTATTCCACTTTTATGGAAATGGTCAGAAAAAAGAAATAAAAAAAAATAAACCTATGAAATTGCAAAGCCTGAGAGGCAGGCTGACCTGCCTCTTGCATTGCTACTGGAGAAAATACAGGCCACAGTTCCATTTCTTGGCTGTTTTTGAAAAACTCTGGTCCTGGAGCTAAGACATGCTCTTTCACTGAGACCTAGAAGGACAACGTCTTTGATAGCTGTAGTTGGTGTAAGGTAGCATGAGGCTTCTTACAGGTCCTTAAAAAAACCTTAGTGATTTTAATTTTTTTTTTTATACTGGGGCATATTTTCCTCTAAATCTCTGTATCAGAGTCCTAGCTGTTTTCTTTGTTTCTAGGCAGTCTTCTGTTGGAAGCTCATGATGAATAGTCCCACACTTTCATTTAAAATGCATTAGTTGAATTTTATGTAAATAGACATTGTATCCAGAACTAGAAAGCTTGTGACTTCTTGTGATTTACATGTGTTCTTTACAATATGTTTATTAATTTTCAACAGGTTATGAAACCTAGCCCTTAAATATGAACATTTTTTAAATAAAGTAAGAATTTACACACTTTTGTGTTTATTTTTAAAAAAAGGGTATTCAAAATTTGGTTAGTGTGATGAGCATAGTTTCTGCCATGTGTGTCAAAAAACATACATTAAAACAGGTACAATTGAATTGAAAAGTGACAGTTTTCTAATAAGTTAAAGTTTTTGCAGTTGCAATTTTCATATAAATTTAGCAGCACATTATTTTGTCCAACTTGATTTAAAATTTCTGTCAGCCCAGAAGCAAATGATGTAAAATTTTAGGATAAAGTCTGGATTTAACTGCATTAACTAAGATATGTTTCTTTTTTGGAATTTTTTTCTTCTAAATTAAAATCATGACCGCTAACAGAGAAATGGAGAGGAACCTTATTTCTGACAGGATGAAAGAATATCTTGCTGCAACCTTATGTAAAAAGTTATGGATCCTTTCAGCAAGATAAAGTTATATTACTTGGCATTATGTTACCACATCAAAACTTAAATGTAGTCATTCTCTTTAACAGCTGTATTAATAGGGAATAGCAACTCTAAAGTACTTGGTACTGAAAAAACTCTTTAAATAACTTTAATATAAACTGTTGTTGAACATGCAGTGCAACAAGTATAAGCTACTTTATCAGAGTTAAACTTGGAGGCTGATTTTTTGCTTATGTTTTTGGCTGGAGCTAGGAAAGTACTGCAGAAGTTAGTAATCCTTAGGAAAAAAATCCCAAGCCAACAAAAAACCCAAACCAAATTAAAAAAAGCTCAGAGCTTTGCAGCAGGGTAAAATTGTTAATGACTCTGCAAACTTTTTAGCTATAGAGTTACAAAATACAAACATCTTCTACTTTCAACTATAGAATTGTAAAATTTGAATGTCTTATCCTGTCTTACCAACTTGACTCGTATCTTGGGTTGGCTTCTCTGATGTAGTCTCAAATTTGATGGTTTGGTGCTTGTTACCAGAAAGATGAAAATACAGAGCTGTAGTTGAGAAAGCTGGTCAGTATTTCTTAGTAAGACCTGAAGACCAGGGTATTTAGCATGACTGATTTAACGTAATTGTTTTACCACAAATTCAAGAGAAAATACCCCAAAGGGGAAAATTTACCACAGCTTGTTTATGTAGGTTTCAAACAAGCATGCATAATGCCTCTCTCAGTGGTATTTAATTTTTACAGAAAGGATTATATATTGTTACTTTAAAAATCAATTAATTGTAAATTAAGTTTTTAGTCTCTATGCGTCAATGTCAGGTACATGAAGTGAGACAGTTGTGTAAATAAATTTTGCTAGACGTTTTTGAAAAGCTGTAGTGGTTATGTCTGGTTATTCCTGAAATACTGTTTGTGAAGAACAAAAGTTTTACTTCACTGGGAGATCTCTGTGTATTTGAGAAGATAAGACTCCAGCATCTGCTTTCTCACTTGAAGGGTTACATGACTATATTTCTAACAGTTACCACTGGAAAAGTTAGGTAGAAGAAAATGTGTGTTGGAAAGATCTTGGAATGGTGCAGGACTGCTCATTAAAACCTTATTTACTTCTAGCTCTGCTGGACTAGCTTTCCTTTGACTGTGTTCTAACTTCTTATGCAGTGAAGTATGTAATGCTTTCATGATCAAGCGAATATAACTTGTTTGTGAATGCTCACAGACTTATTTTTAGATCTCTTGATTTCCTGGCCAATCTTGAAGTTAAGACCCAAACTCTTATGACTCTGCTTTAGTAAAGAAAAAACCCTGACTATTATTGGTCCTTAGTTTTATTTTTCAGGTTGCTTCTTTGTTGAGAAGCCTTGGGCTGAAGAAACAAAAAGTGGATTTGATAAGGTTGTTTTGAAGGTGATCTCTGAAATTCCTTTATTTCATTTGATTGCCTTTGAAAACAATTGGAGCAGTAGAATCAGCAAGCAGATACTACTGTACTACCCTGTAAGGTCATGCTCATCTGGTTATGTGATGATTATAGTTGTATGTCTCTAAATGCTGCTTTTATTTCAAATGGTGTAGTAGTGAAACAGATTATACTTAGAAATGCTGGCATAAAATCAGGAAATGGGATGATACATGATTTAACATAGCAATAATTGTATTTAAAACATTAAACTTGTTTTGAAACTGAAAATGTGTATTGCCATGCATCCAGTAAGAAAGCTTTGAAGCAAGTGAGTACATTCATGCTAATTTTGTTTTACGTTCGCTACGTGAAGTTACCATGGTGAATATATGCCTTTTCTTAGACAGATACAAGTAAATGTGTGTAAAGGCAGATAATTTTTTTATATTATATATTAAATATATATTATATATTAAAAACCAACCAAAACACATCAAAACAAAAAAACCTCAACCCTAAAATCGTCTCACACAATGATGTTAAGTTTGAAAGTTATGGCAACACAGAGACATTAAGGAATAAGGATAAGATTGCTGAAGATAATGTCCAAATGTTTTGTCCCCAAGTCTGTAGCTAACTGATTGTCTAATGTAAAGTTGTCTGGTGCTGTTCCTGGTTCCATGCATTTCTTTCCAAGTCCTTAATTACTTTTCTAGGATGTATGGTAGTTGGATTCCATGATTCTTTTTTAAGCTTATAAATTTTCTCCAACTTTTAAACAATGTGTCTTTTGAAAAATTTTAATAGAAACACTTTCTTAGCTTTTGAGAGCTTTGGATATGTTGTATATTGATTTGGAGCTATAGCATAAGCAGTGACAGAAATCGTCATGTACAGATCTTGACCATAAAAAGGTCAAGTTTAAGCAATCTACAGGAATTTTCCTGATTTCTACAATGGAAGTTATAGAGGGTGTAATTTTGATCCTATTAATGGAGAGTCTGCAGTACAGCTGAAGAATCAGACTGTCTGGAGGCAGTGATGTGTTGGTTGTCTCCTTGCCCAGTCTCTCTGCCCTCTTTACACGTTTTATGTTTTTATATAAATCAGTCAGAAATATTAGAAACCCCCATGGAGGTTGTAGTAGGAATGTATTTCATAATGGCAATGACGTCTAGTTTTTGTGAATTTGGACACACACATTCCCTGTTAATGACTGTTTAAATGTTTTAGTGCAGTTTAATCCTTGTTTTGTTTAGAATTTACTGTTGGTGTTATGGCATTAACTGATTCAGGTCAAAGGGTTTCTTCCTGCAAGTTGTCAATCAAGCAGAGACTACTGAGTTGCAATTGGATTTTTCTGTGTGCTCTTACTCCTTCAGAGAGCTGGTTGTTGACTGTTCTTTATTTTTAGCTTTAAGTGGACACTTCATTACAGGCAGTTCCTATGCTATGGCTACTTATGTCTGTGTATCTTAAAGTTTTTCCTGCCCCATCTTCTGAAGTCTGATCTTCCACTGATCTGTGTGATGTGGTTTCTTTCTTTCTAGTTCTAGTTCTACTTCTACTTTCAATGCAACCTGGCAAACTCTGAAACCATAATAGCATCATATCACTTACAACATTGTTTCCTTTCCTTTAAACAGTAAACCTGTCAGGCCTGCCTAGGTCTTTGTTAGCAACTACTTAATTAGTTTTGGCTAAATGACATACCAAAAGATTGGAAGTCCCTGTCAAAAGAACAGTGTGAAAGATCAGGTTCCATTTAGAACCGCTCAGCAGAATGCTCTGTGTGTGGAGTTTCTGCCACATGAGGTGATTTTTTTGGACTAATGTCCAAAAGGCACATCTCTTGCTTATATTAATAACATATTGTAATTTCCAATGGGAACTAGAGATGTAAAAACAGTATTTCTTATATTGTGGCCTTCATAAAGTCTTCCACTTGCAGTGGAATTATGCGGGATTGTATTTTTAG
Organism: Gymnorhina tibicen; assembly: GCA_013399875.1. Classification (NCBI taxonomy): domain Eukaryota; kingdom Metazoa; phylum Chordata; class Aves; order Passeriformes; family Artamidae; genus Gymnorhina; species Gymnorhina tibicen. Next base: position 1,951,854 of record VXAZ01009303.1, on the reverse strand, counting down.
GTCAGGTTCCGTAGTCATGTGAAATACAGAATGACCTAAGTAAGGTTATGGATGCATTATTTTGAATCAGTTTGTTTTAAGTCCTACTGAACTGGTTTGAAATTTTCGAGAGGTTCCACCTCTCAATTTAGCACATAAGAGCACATCCTGAGAAACAGATTCTGGAGAATAAAAACCAGCATAATTCTCTAATAGTTCAAATAGAAGAAGCCAGTACTGAGTTAGGAGGATGTATATTAAGAAAAATCTTTAACAACAACAACAAAAGCTGTAAATAATTTATATATATAGCCTTTATATAGCTTCAGGCCTCCACAGGGTGGGTGATCTATCAGACCTTTTAACTGATAAGATTTATCTTTCAAGAGATATAAGGCATTCCTGAATGAATAACTGACTTGGCTGGTAGGAAGATAAAAACATTTTTAGTAAATATATTACTCTGAATTTAATTACTTCTAGTCCTTTTCCTACCATTTCCTACCATTTCTCTTGTTATTGCTCTGGAAGCAGAGTAGAAGATCTGCTGTTTTTTTAAATTTTTATTTTTAAAAACCAGCTTAAAAAGTAAGTCTTCTTTCAACCTCTCCAAATGAGTAGCAACCTGCTTTAACTTTGCAGAAAGTCTGTAGATATTTTTTGGGTTATGGAAACATGCTGTGATTGAAGACTGTTCCTTAAAGCAAAGGAGAGCACAAACCTGCAAAGGGACTTCCAGATACTTGGACACTGATTTGACTTGAGCAGTTATGATGTAGTTTCATCCTTATAAAGGAGGTTGTATGTTTTAGTAACAATTAGTGCTGCTTTTTTGCTAGTTTTAGAAATTTGTTCTAGCATACCATTGTTGCGATCGTTAGAATCTGAATTTCAGTTTTCAAGTTTAAATGTTGCTTGTAACTAATATTCATTTGTTCCTATGCATGTAAATAAAGCAGTTCTCATCCTGTTTAAGGTCTTTTAGTATAGTAATTCCTTTCCTGCTAAAGGTCTTTTAGTATAGTCATACAAAATAGTCCTTTTTCCTTAGTGTTCATAGAAAGAAACTGAGCTCTTAGGTTTTGTGTTATCATGATGAGTGGCTCTGTAGCTGTTCGTCTTAGAATTTACTTACCTTGAATGTGGGAAGCAAAAAACACATGTACTGCTTTGGAAGATTTTGTTCTTAGCATTGTCTATTTGTCTAGCACGTATGCACTTTCTTTTCTGGATGCACTTCTGGTCTGGTTTAGAATTGCAGTTTTCCTTTTGTTGCTGCATTATATGTGATGCATTGCAAAGAATACACAGTGATCTTTTTCCCTGTGTTTTCAACAAATTGCTTCAGTTCCTTAACGTGAAGGATGGAGTCTACCTCAGGCCAGTAGAGGCTCTAGTTCACCGATTTTTTTT
>VXAZ01009303.1:1888476-1944491 GCA_013399875.1 Gymnorhina tibicen | reverse complement strand
TTTTTTGTGGGGTTTTTCTCTGATGATACATATTTTTGTGAAGTAATTTTTTTGTGGGAGAAAAAATAAAGAATACATTTGCTGCTTGTTTGGGGTTCCTTGAGCCAATCTCAGCTGACATTTCTTAGTGTCATCACCAGAGTTGAGCCAAGTTCACTCTCAACAGGGCATGTGCACTTTAGAGGTTCATGATTAGGTGGAAACTAGTCCAGGAATGCCTAGCAGTTCTAAAGTGTAAGGTACTATTGTGTTGGTTTTAAATCATAGAACATTCTGAGTTGGAAGGGATCCATTAGGATCGAGACCAACTCCTAGCTCTGCACAAAGCACATCATGTGCCTGAGGGCATTGTCCAAATGCTTTTTGAACTCTGGCAGGCTTGGTGCTGTGACCACTTTCCCGGGGAGCCTGATCTCTGAGCTTTCTAAGGCTTTTGTTCCTGCAGACTGCCCAAACCACAGTAATTTGTTGCAAGTTGACAGTTCATGTATGGTGGATCGGTGCAGTACTGGGGAAAACCTCTTTGTGTAACTGTGCCCATTTGGAGAAACCGAGGCATTCTGAATATGTGATTGGAAGAGAATCTATCTATAGAGCTCAGACCTCGTGGAAAGCTTTTGTGCTCATTCCCAAGCTGGGTTTGTGAAGTTATATGAATAGAAGACTCGTGTGCAAATGGTGATGTGGTGTATCATCTTATTGTCATGAATTTGATCTCTAATAGTATATAAAAAAATAAGTCGCATTGTTAGTACTTCTAGCTGGTTGTCTGCTGGAATGTCTAATTCTTCTGAATTTTCTCAGGATAAGATATTGTCCTGGAATCCAGTAGGGGTATTCTCCCTGAGAGTTGGCCAGAGCCTGTGTTCTCCAAGAAATGCCACATTATCTTATGGAGTAGAAAACTGTTACTTACTCTCTCTACTATACTTGATTGCAATATAGGGTACAGAAGTGTAATCGCAACAAAGTCCCTTGTAATCGTGCACCAGGTCTTCCCTTTGCTTGCAAAACCTGGGATGCAGACAACACTGTACAGCCAAGTCACAACATATTAAAATTCACAGTTTGTATGACCTTGCCATTGGAAACTCTTTTTTTCTCAGTGTGGGAAGCACTTAATAGGAAGACTTATACTAGGTGTAAGTAATGCGTATTCTTCCATTATTATGATTTTCGGAGATATTGTAAGTCCTCCTAGGGGACCTCTGTCTCTATCATATTGAGCTATTGTGAGATGAAGAAACAAAGGCGTTAAGCAGGCCTTGATTCTGGCAGTCAGACACATGAAAGCACTTTTTATCTTTCTCATTCAGCCTCTGTTAAGTTAACAAAAAATCTGGCAACAAGATTTCATCCAGTCAGCTTTTTACTGCAGTGGGATATCACCTTGTCCATATGCATTTTGTAGGAGTAGTCTTTTGAATCTCTGAAGTAAATTCTTTTCCGTTGCTTCTTTGTATGTACCTTTCTAATTCCTTCCTGTTGTTATTTTTCTGAGTTTTTGTGAGGTCTAGATCCCATGATTCCTATGATTTTTTCCCAATTCTTTTTTTTTAGTCCACTTCATATGGATGCACTTTCTGATGCTGTAATTGACAAATGTCTGTTGTCATCTTTGTTTCCTGGTCTTCTTGCTTCCAGGACGGGAGACATTTGTCATTGAGAGATCAGACCTCTGAGTAGCTGCTATAACTTCTGCCTTTCTGATTTCTTCATAACAAGTTACTGGAAAATGTGCTATGGTTTGGTCATGATAAAGCATACTCTCCAGAAATCAGAGGACGTTCTGTGGCAACTTGAAAATTCCTCTCTCCATGCTTAAGACAAGATTTTTTTGAGATCTCTATGCATTGAGTCAATCGTTTATTGTTTTTATACTGTGCTAGAAATCTTAATTTGTGTGAACGATGCTTTTATGATTTGATTTTCACTTGTTTGAAGTTCACCTGAATAAATGAGCTGCCATGGGGTTTGCTTGCCAGTAGGTAGTCTTGGGATGTGTAGCATATGTATCAGCTTATCTTCTATTCACTTTTCCTTTTCTCCTTGCACTTCAATATCTTTCTTATTGCACAATACTGAGATACATGTGCCAGTGAGGGATGGAGCATAAATCTTTTTATGTTTATTTGGACAAAGGGATTTCTCCATCTTGAGGGTCTGTGGAAAGTCATCTATAATAAATTATGAGCAGGTGGACAGAAATAAAAAAGAAAACTTAGAGCATGAAAAATTCAATTTTTATCTCAGCTTTATTTTATCTACTGAAACTTTTTCTGATATCTAACATTATAGTAAGGATATATATATTTTTTGATGGTGTTAAAATATTTGGCAATGCCCTGATGTAATAAATATTTTTCCTAGTCTTCTTCCTGCACCATATCTCATAAGTCTGTGACACAATTTTTTATTATCAGAATATATGTTCATATATTCAGACTATAGAAGAAAATTTATAAACGAATACATTAATGCTGTATTTGGTCAGATGTCTTCAAGTAGTTGAATATTACCCCATTCCCCTATTCTTTGAATGCTTCCCGGCCTCAAACATGTGGATTATTCTCCTTTCAGTGTAATATAGAAAAGAGTACTGGGAAACAAAATAATAATGGAGTCATTAAATTTTCCCGTTAAACTGAAATAAACACATCAGCTTATACCCCTGTTTTTTGCAAAAGTGACCATGAGTACCATTGTTAAAAATACTTTTGGCAGTTCTCTTCTATATGCTTTTTTAATAGGTTCTTTAAAAAAATTACAAAATGACTTTGTTTACAGATAGCAGATCAGATGTTCTTTCATAGTGATTATCGGCCCCTTATCCGTGATGCCAACAACTTTGTCCTGGATGAACAGACACAGCAGGCTCCACACCTTATGCCTCCCCCATTTTTGGTTGATGTGGATGGCAACCCTCATCCTGCAAGGTATCAAAGACTAGTTCCTGGTCGTGAGAACTGCAGGGAGGAACAGCTTATTCCTCAGATGGGAGTGACATCTTCAGGTATGGAAAATTTCACTTCACTGAACAGTAGTCTATGTAGTTACCTCCAGTTATTCTACACTTTCACTTTGTCCTTTTTCTTCATTTATGGGCATAGTAGTTCATGTAGTGTGGAAGAATTGCAATGTCTTTGGCACTGATTGCTTGTGATAATTTCACTTACAGTATTGTCATCGATCAAGTTGGCACTAGTTGATGCTATAATACCAGTTAGCTCGGAGTTTGTTTAATTACTGGAACAATGTATAATGCTGTGTGAGCTCTCAATTATCTCTTTGGGATAAGATTTCCTGCTTTAGAAAACCTGGGAAATAGACTGATCTTCCACAGATCAGTTGGAAAAGGTAACACCTACGAGAAGAGAAAAATGAGAAGACATCGGAAACAAGCAAAATTCTCTTTTTCTTTAGATCAAGACAGTCATTAATTTTAAGCTTTGGTGATTTGGATAAAGAACTGAAGACTTAAAGATACAAAATCTAAGAAGTTCCTTGAAAGTTTTATTCTCATGCACATGACATGGGAAGAACACGCATATATTGGGCCAATAGCTGGCTGTTGGAAACTGCTTAAAGGTGTTTCACATGGGTAGGGATGGAAAAGCAATGCCTACTTACTATGAGTCACTAGTTTGATATTAGTATGAATAAGCAAACAGTGACTGGTGAAAGTAGCTTCAAATGTTTTCAAGATAAACATTGCTAGGTATTTGGATATTCTTGAAAATACATGAAAACTGACTGTTCCTGTAAATTGTAGTTTATATGTTCATGATACTTAAGCCTGTCGTGTGCCAGACATTCCAGGAAGGGTAACTGAGCATGTTTCTACCAAAAGACCTCTTCATCCTTATTTGTAGATGTCAGGATTATAGGGCAGTGAATATTTAAATAATTTTAGGGGAGGATTTCCATATTTGCTCCAAAATTACAGGAAGAAATGCTAGCTGAGAAGCAAGTGTAAGAAGCAAAAAAATCCTTCCTGGTGAATGTAAACTACTTAGCTAGTGGCTTTGAAACAAAATTTGATTTTTAGGGAAGGATGCGACTTTACTTCATGTTACAGTTAAAGTGTGAATCCTCTGCATTGTGAAATTCTCCAAATTTGAAAATGTCATGGGCACATTCTTCAGTGTATCTTGAAACAAGTCAGACTCTGCACACAGACTCAACAAAATTACATTTAGTGGTCTGTCTGCATGACACATGAATGCCTATAGGAAGATGATGTCCATTGCATTTTCTTCAATAGCAGGAAGTCATCTGCCAGCCTGACAGATGATGGAGAGACACAAGACATTTTTTGACCTTTTTACAATATAGCACCAATGCATGCAGTCGTATGCAGAGCTAAATAGTGTTTATATATTTTATATGTTCCCTTCCACTAAGGAAGTTCCTTTTCTTTCTGAAGCTTTGTTGTGGGATTTGATGCATCTCACTCAGAGCACTGACCATTTATTTCTTGTCAAGTTTTCTGTAGGGACTTTTAAGAGTAGGGGGAATTCGGACAGTCATACTTGATTTACTGCCTCGATGTACATGAAGCTCCTTTAAACCAGACATTTAGAAAAATCAAGTCTACACCAGTGTCTTTATTATTTCATTTAAAAAGAAACCACTTGCTATTTCTTGCTAAGGTGCTATTTCTTGCTAAGGCATTATTTCTTGCTAAGGCTAGTCTCACAGGCTAGATACATAAAGACATTCATTTTGTTTAGATAGCAGTTTCCTTATTTAAGATCATTCTTGGGTTATTAGTAGTATTTCCCATTGTTCTCAGTAGACAGTATGTCTGCTCACAAGATCGACACATTAATCTGTCTCACTTACATGAGTCAGAAAACATCCAGCTGTGGTTATACCAGAGCTCATGCCATGATTCCAAGGTTCTGCTGCTTTAGGGAAGTTGACTTCAATAACCTTTAAAGCCTGTGAGCACTATCTTAAGTATTTATGTTTTTTTCTGCATACTTTAAAGAGATAGCAGCTTCTGTGCAGCCACATAATCAAAGCTCTTCATTTCATAGCACAATTACTGTAATATCTAGTCTTTGATCTTGCAAAGTGCAGTTTATACTGTGATATTTCTTTGGAATCATGCTGGAAAAATAATTTCTATATCTTGTTTCTTTGAACATTGTTATCCCTCATTACAAAGTTTTGCCAGTTCTGCTTCTCTTGGCTAGAGCTTCCCACCATTCCACTCCACCATCTCACTATTCTGTGCGGAGGTGTCTGACTTCTTTTTGAATCAGTACTGTAAACCTGGTCTTTTTCTGTATCCCTCAAACTGTTTTTTGTGATCATTATGAGTATGAAAACAGTTTTGTGTTGTTCATGCTTACGTGCTGTGTATTTTGCTTGCTGCTCAGAAGCAGTGTTATCACCTTGTAATCACTTCTTTGGAACTGTTTCCCATCTTCTATTCAAAAGACCTGTGTGAAAGGAGGTTTTTTGGCTGTTTTCCATACCAAAGAAAATTACCATTACTTGATCTGTGTGGTCATTATGTCCATGTGGAGCTCAATCAAGCATTTTTACTGCTTGGTATTCTACAGTATAGATAATTATTTTCTAATTCAGTTAGACCTTCTTGATGTAGTTCTTTCATTGAAGCTTATAAAGTGTTTTATAATGCATTTGAGGCAGGCTCTTGCATTTGAACAATTTGCATTGACTGAGCTGACAAACAATGATTGTATTAAGCTTCTGTGACTTGCTGGCACTTCATCAAATTTAACCTTTTATTAGAAGTGAAACGTAGTCGTCTTGACCCTGCTCCAGAAAATACAATGCTCTCAAATATATTAAGAACAAAAGTTGTCCTGTTTTAACAAACAGTTGTTAAAAAAATAAGCATTAGCCCATAGTTACACGTGATAGTTTACTGTACTTGTTTCAAAGCTAAAACTTAGATGAGCTGTCGGTAAAGTTAATTTCTTCAAAATTTACATTTGTGTGTTGTTCTCCTGTATATTTTACTTCACAGGATTGAATCAAGTTCTTAGTCAGCAAGCAAATCAAGAAGTTAGTCCATTGGATAGCATGATTCAAAGACTTCAGCAAGAGCAGGACCAGAGACGTTCTGGGGAGGCAGGAACCAGTAGTACCAGCCGGATAAGCAGAGGTAGATGACTGGGGGATGGGTGTTGAGGCTGGGAGTTGGAAAACATAAATCCCTTTATATTGTCCATGATCTGTGCATTTTGTTGAACTAGTAGAAAGGAGGTATGGAGCTGTAGAAAGTAGTACAGCTTTCCCATTGTTTTTTTGCCTTTCTGCAAAATGTTGGGGCTCTTAACATTACAGATTTATCTTTGTTATTGTCTGCTCACTCAGGGAATTGCAGTATCTGCATTCCCTTAGAAGTAACAACCCTGCTGTTTAATCTGGAACTGGCCATCTAGTTGTTTGAAATCGGACTTCTTTCAAATAAAGAGACAGGAGGAAGAAAAGTGGAAGGAACTACTTGTTTCTCTGCAAAGTTGTTCCATGTTTCAGTGTCTTGCACTAGAGTACACAGTAGTTTTCAACACTTAAAAAATTATGGTTCGCAATCCGCTAGAGTAAGTGAGAATAGATTGTCTGTGTAAGGATATGGAAAAATGTTGATATTTTGCTACTGTGTAGATGTTTGAAGGCTCTTGCATGTGTGTGTGTGGTTCTGTTTTGGGTTGGTTTGCTTATTTTTAACCTCTTGACCATTTCAATTTTTTGTCTGTAAATTTTACAGCTTGATTCCTAATTTCCAGTGTTGAGGCTTCCTTTTTTTTGGAGGTAGAAGACTGTTTAAGGAGCACAGTGATTCAGTGAGATAGCTCACTGTTTTATAACACAGATCTAGAGTGCAGGAGCAATAGTCAGCTTTGCATAAATGTTTTCAAAAGTATTTTTAAAGAAGCAAACATTTGCTTCACTTCAGATTGTTGATACATCTGCTTCTTTTCAATGGGAATTTTTAAACATAGTGCTGCAGCCCAGTAGCTGTTCGTGCTGTGTTGTGGTGACTGTAGAAACTGCTGAAATAGTTATATTCAGTTAATATGATTTCTTTTGAAGTAATAGGTCAAGTAAAGTTTTTTTTTTCCATTTCATTCCAAGTTTTTCTTTTTAAATGCTTCCGTAAGAATTTCAGATCAAGAACTATTGCTTTTTGACTTTTTAGGATCTGTAAGCTCTACCTCAGAAGTGCATTCCCCACCAAATATAGGGTTAAGGCGCAGTGGACAAATTGAAGGTGTGCGTCAGATGCATAGCAATGCACCAAGAAGTGAAATAGCCACTGAGCGGGACCTTGTGGCTTGGAGTCGCAGGGTTGTAGTGCCTGAACTGTCTTCTGGTGTGGCCAGGTAAACATAGACCCAGAATTTTACTGTGGTGAACTTAATTAAATGGAACAGTTTTAGAATTCCTGTTGCCATTCACATCGTCATTTGTGTGGTATTTTTCTATTTCGTCATCTCAAATTGCTTATAAAATCAGTTTCAGTTTGAAATCACTTGTTTGTGTATCACTTGAAAAACCTTGGAATTCCAGAAGGATTGGGAATAAAAATTGTCCATTTAATGAATGACACAGTAATTGAATTTGTATAGGCAATAGAATCTAGTTGCCTCAATCTCTTCTGACTTGTAGCATAAGATTACATGTTTTAACTCCTTTTATTCCTGTCATTATATGGCATTTTATGGCTGGAATATTGACCTAATCTATTACGTGCCTGAGATGAATTTTGATTTCCAAACTAGAACTTTAATTTTTTCATTAATTAACTCTTGTGGTGAGTACTTAAATCAGTAAGTCAAAAAACCTACTTGCCATAGTCAAGCATAAACTGCTCTAGTTTAATGCAATAAGATGAAAATCTTTGTTCGAAAAAAGCTAATTTTAAAGCCGTATGCTAACTGTAAAGAGAAGGACTGCTGTTCAAAGAATGTTGTAGATGTTGAATGTCTATTCCTTGGTTTGGAATAGATCCTCTCAGTTGTAGTAATGTCCTTTAAAGTTAACTTTTCAGTTTTCTTTTTTCAGTAGGCAGGAAGAATGGAGAACAGCAAAGGGAGAAGAAGAAATAAGGGTGTATCGATCAGAAGAGAAAAGAAAACATGTAATGAGTCACATTCCAAGAGAAAACAAAATACCTACTTTCTCTAAGGTAAGTAGTCCACCTGTACCTTATCACAGAATGAAGCATAAAATTTAGCTCAACAAGTTGGGTCACATAAATTTACATTCTTCTTAAATTTAAATTTAAGTTTTAAATTTAAAATCCAGGGTACAGGAGTTTATTTACCTCCCCAGAATGAGGAAGCCTTTCTGTGCTGATGTTTCAATGTGTTCTGATTAATAAACAACATGGATTGCTTTCAGAAGTGGGGGAAAATCCCTGAAAATCTGGTGTTAGGGACATGATTTGCTGTAGGGAGTCTGTCACTATTAATCAATACACCCCGCTGCTGTTGTCTACTGTTTGACATACTAGTCTGTGGAAAGGTTCTGTTAAAACTCAAGCCACAGTTCTTAACTATAGCACAATAAATACATCTCCAAATAGAGAATCGGGTATTTTCTCTCATGGTACCCTAAAAATCATATTATGGGTCGTTATGGGATATATCTAAGTCATGCTTTTTGCTAGAGCTGGAGTACATTTTCAGAGAAGAGGAAAACAGGATAGATGAAGTAGAAGGAAATAAGAATTAAATTGTCTTAAGTCACTTGGTTTTTTTTTAATATAACTTGCAAAAAATTTTAATCTTACATCTTTTTGCTGGTAAAAAAAATTGAAGGATATATGCTATGTTTACAGAAAGATTTTTATGTCTTCCTCATTTAAAATTAGTCTTATCTATGAATTGCACATGCTTATCTATGCTTTTCTAGCTAAATAGCCAACTATGTTTTTGTAATAAAGGCAGTGAATTTTAGCAACTGCAAAGGAAAATTCATACATTCATAGTTTTAGTCATACTATGAGTTTCATAGTATGCTTAATATAGAGGAGACTTTTTTCACCCTCAATCAAAAGCTTGTAAAATACAGCCTTCAGGAACACCTGCAAATTGTGGCAATTATGATTGAAAGTAAAAATCACTTATGGGATATAAGGTGGAAAAGTAAATAAATGAAATAAAAAGAACAAGTATGCAAAAGACTGCAGCTCTTAACTTTATTAGAGTACCATACTTAATGCCTGTACTGTTTATTGCTCGCTTTCTTGTGAAGGAAGGAACTGAGATTGAAAGCAATCTGAAAATAAATAAATTTCAGATGCTTTGTAGTGATTCTGTAATTTTTAATAATGATGGATTAATTTTTATATATAGTAGAGTAAGTTTGAGATTAGAAAGTTTGTATTTGATATTAAATTTGAGTATTGTTTTGCTACTTTTTTCATATGCAACCAAAGTAAGGATTTCAAAAGAAGTGATGTGGACTCTCCCCTACCCATAGTCCCCTAATAATTTTAAATTTCTTTATTAAATTTATTTCTTACTTTTTCCTTCAATTTCTTTCTTGTATTAAAATTCAGTGGATTCTTATCTTAAAAAATGGTACTGATGCACTATTTTCAGTTCTGCAGTCAACAACATTGTGTGTTTGCCCAAGATACACTGAAAAAAATCCGTTCACTTTCGTCTCAAGTTTTTGTACATAGAGGGGGGAAGCTTTATGCCACGTGACAGGACTCATTAATGAAATACCAGGACATCAGAAGTCTGTAACTCTTATTTTTCTTTTGGGAATAATAGAAAATGGGCCTGACAGATTCAGATTTTAACAAAGTTTTTTCTTGTCTTGAGGGGATGTATTTTGGTGCTGACTTAGGCACTTTCAGTTTAATTAAGCAGTTACACTGCTCAAGAGTTCCTATTTTTTTCCCTTGTCTTTAGCTACAGCCTAGTGAAAAGATCCTTCCTGATAATCTGAATTCATATCAAATTACCATTAAATTTCTAATTGGGTTACAGTTTTTTTCTATAATATCACTAGGACATAAAAGTTTATCAGAATAGGCTAGCTGGTCCAGCATTTTGGTTTTAGCAATTACTTTTACTATATCTTTGAAACGAAGAAACTTAATGCAAAGGTGTTTTAAAATCATGTTTCAAAGAATTTTTTTTGGTCTCCAAACTGTAATGGTAGTACTGGATCATTTGAACCCCGTATTTTTATTGCAGATATTTATGCCCTTGAAATCCTTCAGAGTGACTGCTACTTAAGTATAACTTTCTTCAGTTTCATGTATTTACATCTGGCAGTTCTGTGATCTGGATTCTGGATTCTCAAAATGTGAGGGAGAGAACTTGGTAAATCCTTTAGTCACTTTCCACCTTTGTTCTGAGGAAATACAGAAAAAACCCAGGCAATCATGGTCTTTTCATTTCAGTATGTCAGTAAATTTCCATATAAAAATTACTGATACACTTAGTAATACTTTCAGAACACTTAAAGCCTTCATAAATCCTACTGAATACTTTTTTGGCATCTTGGAATAAAAAGGTCGTATTCTTCCATAGCTGATTCTTCATTAAATACATCTCTTTTTGGAGGACTCAGACTGCTGATAAGTACACTAATTCAAATCTCTTGAGTAGAATCTCAGAGGGATTCAGAAATAAGTAGATATCCCATGGGCTTTAAATAAGCAAGTGTCAAGAAGAAAAAAGTGTTTAATCTCAAGTGATCGAGTCTCACAATTAAATGAACTGCTCAGATTTTTATGACTTTTGTTGTTGCTTACGGTTAACATGAGAAACACTTCTGCTCAGTAACTTCTGCAACAGGAATAGTGAATCGGAATTGTCATCTTCTGTAGTGTTAACAATAAATTAAAATAAACACCCAGTAAGAGAAGCAAGATTGACTACCATCCAAAAACTGTTGTGCAATATTTTTAGGGTTGTTTTAAACAGAAATTAATAGCTTCATTATTAATAACTTCCTCTTCTGTTGCTGTTCTTTACAGTGATGGTGTCACTTTAAATACAAGCTGTGTTAGGTTGAAGATAGAACTGGAAAGCGCAGTGTAAATTTCCTTTTCCTTGAGAACATCCAGTAGGTTTTGATACTGATTCCTTGTAAGTTATATTACAGTACTGTTGCAAGACTTACTGTCCTCATTGCATAGTGAATTCTTACAGGTTTAATGACAGCATTTATGATCTAAAGGAGATGGGGAACACCTCCAACAAAATACAGGGCAAGACATTCTATTCCAGTAATCTCTAGACCTAAGAACTACAGCATCAAGAATTCTAGAAAATGTCTCTGTAGTACTGTCAGCTTCTCTGGGAGCAGAGTAAAACAATGCTTGTGTTAAAACCTTGTCTTCATAGGAAAATTCAGTTGTATTCATACCAGTAGGAAATACTGATTTTTATATCAACTTTTCAAATTTATCAGAGCCATTCATATAATAATGATAATGATAAAATAATATTTTCTTCTGTTCCCTTCTAACTGAAAGAAGTCAAAAATACAGAAGTAAAATGAAAAGGTGGGCAGGAATGAATGTTAGCATTTTAGATCGCAAGCTAAAGTGTTAGGTCAATTAGCAAGAACACAGAACAGCTGTAATTACATTTTGAGGTGATTCCAAAGCCCTATTGCTAATTTTTAATCCGGGGTCATTGTAGGATGTGTTAAAAGTAGTACAGAATTATAGCTCAGTCTTTCTTCTTTAACAATATCTGCATTTAAATGGAAGTCACATAAGTATTCTGCTATTGAAAGCCCACATTTCTTTGACACAGGTCATACGGAAAAGTGTTTGTATATGGTTGCTTAAGGGGCTAATGGAGTTGTGGGGGAGAAACTGAAAGCTTGGGCATTTTGACCTGAATAGTATTTAGTAAATAGTATTTAGTATTACTGACCTGCAGGCTGAATGAAGAACTGGGTTTGACTTTCAAAGTCATTGATGAGGAATAGGGTTTTTTTCTATTACTCAACAAAAACACTTAAAAAAACAAACAGAAAAAACTTGAACCCCAAAACATTAATGAAAGAGGATAGAATGGAATTTTTGCATCTTCAAAATGGAGCTGTATTCCAAATTACTTGTTTTCAGGAGCAGATGAGAGTTGAGATAAATAACACTCTCAGGTAAATATTCCCAGTCCGAGTAATTAAGAGTATTAGTTTATTAAACTACTGGGATTAGAGCATTTTAATAAATATTTAAGAATGTGAAATTTCTATACACTAGAGGGTTGATCTGATGTGTGTCCTAGTAAAATGTGACAAAAATGGAAGTATTTCTCATTAGCATTAAGTGGAAATGTTATGGCAGAATTTCAAGGAATTAACATGGGAGATTGTTATGGATGGACAAAAGTAGGCAGAAGTCTCTGCTGTGAGGTGCAAATGTGACTGTATTGTAAACTAACAGAACCCAGGGAGGAGGAACGTGTGCTTTGTTCTGCTAAAAATGGCTTGTGTTCCACAGAAATAAGTTTTTCTACTTATATGTTATTTAAAGACTACTTCTAATTAAATCAGGAAGATGTTAAGAGGAAAATAATCTAAAACTCTAGAGCCTAGTACTTAGTGTCTGTTTTCTTCACTGCTTTTGGAACAGTTCTTACTAATTTTTTACATACATGTAATTTGGTAAGAGTAAAATCTAAGTAATTACAGGCACTGATCCAGACTTGAGGAGACTGTGGAAGGGTGCTCTTTAGCCAAAGTGAAAATGCCAGAGCAAGAAGCTGTGACCTGTTCAATGGTGGGGTTCTGATATTGGACATATGCTTGTGCCTTGCCCCTATTGAACTGTCTAGTAGAAGTTACTTCCTGTTGGCTTAAGGAGGAAGAGTCATTTTCACATAAAAAGTAGATGCTGCTGGTTAAGAAATGCCATGAAATTGCTACAGCCAAAGCTTCCCAAAATTGCTTCAGCCCTGTATGAGACTGTGGCAAAGCTGTGCTTTCCAGTGCTGTCAGGGTCATAAGGACAGTAAAATGCAGTGTGGTCTGACTTGTCAGGACATCACTGGGTTTCCACTGTATCTCTCACAAATGATGTTACCAAGACCCCCAGCAGTGTCCAGTATCCCTCTCAAATACAGGAAATGCCATCATTTTTATTTCATGGAAAAACTGTTCTGACAGGAGCTGTAATTTCTGATGTATCAACAGATGTGCTCTGATACTGACTGGAAGCCTTGGACAAGATACAAGGTACTTGTCAGCATATATGACTGTTCATCAAAGTGTATAGAGGGAAAGTGATGATTGAACCTCAAATCAAAGGTTGTCTTGGCTTTATTTCCCAGCCTACCAGTAGAGTTGACAGTCCAATTTCAAGCTCTTTCTTTAGGTTATGTATTGAGGGAGAGGAGGCATCAGCTGTGTTTCCTCAGTTATTGTTGAACATGCTGGTGATAATTACATTTTGTCAGAAAAAAACCTGTAGTACTTTATAGTTAAACCTTCACATTAAACTCCACCATTCCCCCAAATAAATAAAGTTCTGTCTTACAGCTTCTCATCAGATTTTAAAAAGCTAAGTTGAATAGGAATGATGTTAAAATACATTTTTTTGGCAAGATGAGGCAGTTGTATACCTTATGGCCCCTTTTCTCATCCCTGCTTGAGCAGTGGGTTTAGACAAGGTGACATATAGAGATCCTTTCCAACTTCATTCTAGCATTCTGTTACTTATGGATAAGTACTTGTGGTTTTGTTTTCCTGGTTTTTTTCTGTTCTTGTTTTGGCATTATATCTTTCCCAAAGCAATTTGTTACCCTTCAGCATCACTATGACCCAATATTTATACAGTGGTATTACTTTTTTCCGTGAAGGAATGATTGGGGCAGGGGTGCTGGGGTGTTGTTTTTTCCCCTCAAGCTTTGCACTGCCAAAGGAAAAAAAACTCTTTTCAAAACCAAAGAGTAACTGAAGAAAAGTGCTTCAATTTTCCAAGGAGCTGTAGTTCTGTTTAAGTAGGGAAAAGCTATATTTATAATAACTGTTTGAGAAACTTCACCTCTGAAGAGAAGTGGGGAGGTAAAGTTTTAGGACTTCTGTTTCTAGAGAAAAGACATGAAGGTTGCAGTCAAGCTGTAAAGTAGCTTCTGCAAAATATGTCCCCCTAAAGGATACTTGACTAATTTATTTCATTGTGGTTATGTAATTCCATTCTGTTGTCCCTGCTTTCTCTACTATGTTTCATGATGAAAAAGTCACAATTCAGTAGCAGAAACAAGTTACTATAACACTGGCTTTTGTGACCTCTTTGCTTCGGTAATGGATCTTGAGAGCTCAATGAGAAGTGAGCAGCCCCAGAAGGCTGAAGGACAGAAAGCTGTGTGATGGGCTCAGCCACTGGGCTTAGGGCTGCCTTGAAGCTGTTCTGGGTTGGATCAGAACACCTTGAGGAGATCTGGTGCATGCTGCCAGTTTGAATCCAGGAGGAATGAGTGCCCCAGGTCTCAAAAGTCTTGGGCAATGTTAAAATGCTGATTGCTGAGCAGTCCCCTTAGAAATGTCTCTGGTAGCTGTGCTGTCAGGGATGGCTTCCCCAATGAGACAGAAGGAAGAAAAACAGAAGGACAGTACTCACTGAAAAGAGCATAGAGCAGTTTGTGTTGGTCCTCTGTGCTTTGATGAAAACTGGAACACAATTGTACAGAGTGGTGTGCTGGCTTACTCTGCAGAACTTTTGCAGTCATGCTTGCAGAAGGTATGTATCTTCTAACAGAGAGCGTGGGAGAAAAACTAGTTACTAGACTTCTGCATTTTAATGATGATTGTTGTGGCTAAGGAAAACTAAATCTTAGCTACTGGTGATTAGCCAAATTTTAGTACAGCTTTGACTGTAAAAAGTGGGAGTTATTTTCCTCAACAAGAAAATTTAACCTCATGAACCAACTTTTATGATACATGATAGGAAAGATCTTCTCTTTCCTACAAAAGAAAAAAAAATCCCAGAGGAATAGATAAAAGCAGTCTGCTCTACTGGAAGGCTCTCAAAATATTAGTGTCTTTCTGTATTTTGTTCCAGTTCTGCTTTCTTTGTCTCTGGGATAGTTTTTTTTCAACTGTATCAGCACATGATAGATACCCAAGGTTTTCTTCGTGGCAGAAGGATAGCACTGGGGAAGTGTATCTCTTTTTGTGGTATCTAGGAATGTGCCCAGAAATTATTTTGTTGGATATGAGCTAGAATGGTTTGACTATACATGCCAAAAAAAAATTAGCACAAAACTCTTGAAACTGAGATCATAACTCTTGGGTTTTTTCCCAGTGATTGGGGACTAATACAAGATTGCACACTTGGTGTTGAGAGCGAGTGCATTATATATATTCTACAGGAGGAATAAAAAATCTCTTAATGCTGGAGCATGAAGTGGTTCTAAATTACAGCTTTATTTCATTCTTTCAAGCTTCATAAGAACTCATGTTCTTTCAAACTGACTCATTCATTTGAATTCTTCAGTGCATCATCATACCATTTAAAGGTCTGTATTTGCTAACAGTCGTCTCTGTATGCTAAGGGATGTATTATTGTATGGGTCTCTCTTCTAACACATCTGACCTCTTGGTTGCAAAATAACACTCTGGACTTCTGTTTGAGTTTCCTTTCCTTGGCCATTTTTAGTGTAATTCTGAGCTTTTACAAGCCCTTAGCAGCCTATCAGTAGTTATGTTTTGGCCCTTATTAACTGACATGTACTTTGCAGAGAACGAATATTTTAATACAGATTTAAAAATTGTACTGTGTCTGGGAAGAAATTTAATTATTTCCAGAATACACTGAACTGTTTGGTGCTTATATTCATTCAACTACGCATGTGGAGTGTTTTCTTTACCAGCTCTTTAGTTTTGGACTTGTAACTTTTTCCTAATGCAAAAATTGCTTCCTGGAACACTGTTAATAAAGAAAATGTATTAATAAAATATATACTCAAAAATTATGTGTTTGACTTTTGTATCTTCCCAGAACCATTCTCATGATAATTTACTAGATGCTAGTGACTCAAAGAAACAAGCAGCTAATCAGCACAACTACCGTACGAGATATGCAGTGGAAGAAACTGCAAGGCCTGCTGAGGAGTTGGAAAATGGACACAGTTCTTCAGATGTAAGATCCTTATTCATGAGGCAATCTTACATATTCCACTTCTACTCATTAAGCTCCTGCTTCAGCTAATGAAACATTGTTTCTAGTGAAAAATCAAGTTACATTTTTCATTGTGCATTTCCTTTCACCTCTTAAAAAAATTATGTTGCATTAGGTTTTCACACACTGTTGTATATGTTTAGCTTTGACTTAAAAAGTAATTGACAAAGGAGAAAAATGCTCATTTGTAAGGGTATTTTGCAAAGTATATGTGCAATTTGTAAGCCTAGTCAGTATTGCCCATGTGGCCTAGCAGTGTGGTCACCAACTTTAGGTGATTCTGCTTGAATGGGGATGTTGGATAATACGACCTCCAGAAGTCCCTTCCATCCTCAATAATTCTGTGCTTCTCTAACTACAGTAGATACTGAGTGATAAATACATAAGGTTAATATTGGGGTTTTGTTTGATATTGAAAAGATGTGGAAATACTACATTAAAGAGACTTGAAATAATTTTTGAGAAGGTAAGCTAGCCTTGTCAAATGGTGACGAAAAACATTGCTCTACACTGTATCTGGCCAGGCACAGATAGGTTCATAGTTCTTTATATAAGTCCACTAAAGTAAAGGAACCATCTGCAAACTAAAATGCCTTTTTAACTTAAAGCTTCTAGAATGTCATAAGTTTATCACACATATAAAGTCTAGAAAAGTTTTCATTGTATTGTCACATAGTATAACTTGAGCTCTAAAGAAAATGCTTTCTTTTTCTCTGCCTTCCTGTCTTGGGGTGACTCCCCCTCTGACCCTCCCCAATGCCCTCCGCTCTCTTTACTAGGAAGGGGAAGTAGTGGTTGCCAGTGGTGGAACATCAGAAGATGACGAAAGAGCATGGCACAGTGATGGCAGTTCTAGGTAAGTGACAGTATATATACCTTACAGAGAAAATTCTTGCCAAGAAATATTTAATAATTTTCGCTGTAAACAGTTAATGAATAATAACTAACACTTGTGCAGATTTAGAAGAAAAAGTGAACAAGAACACAAAACTTCCAGGATTTACTTTTCAGTCATATTGCTAACTAAAATTTAGGAAGGTTTTATCCTTATTTGCTGGAAGCAGAATTGTTTTGCAGGAAGGTATTTCTTTTCAGGCACACAAACACTTCAGGCAGGTAGTAGCAGTGTCCTGTGACTCTCAGTCTGATCTGTGATCCTTGGTTTGGAATTACAGAGCAAATAAAGCATCCTTTATTTTTTCGTTCAAAGCTATTCAAAGCCAGAAGTCTTGAAAACAATATCCAGATTTCAGTGTGTATCATCTTGAATTGATGAAGTAAACAGGGTGTTTACTTTGAGGGATGCTGTAAGTTAAGCTTCTTGCAAGACCAAATGATGTCAGGTCTTTTTGTTTACTACCATTTAAATTGTAGATAGAATCTAGCGTTTTAAGGATTAGGGTTTTAACTATTAAAATATTGTAGTTGGCTAGACTGTTAACTGTAATCTTTTATTGGGTTATATTATGTAATCTAATACACTTTTTAGCTTTGGGGTTTTGATTTGTTTTTTCTTTGTTATATCATATGTAGTGACTATTCTAGTGATTATTCTGACTGGACGGCAGATGCAGGAATCAATTTGCAACCACCAAAGAAAATTCCTAAAATTAAAACAAAGAAAGCAGAAAGTAGTTCAGAGGATGAAGAAGGACCTGAAAAACAAAGGAAGCAAATTAAAAAGGAAAGGAAAAAGGGTATTGAGGAGAAAGATGGACCATCAACATCACCAAAGAAGAGGAAACCCAAAGAGAGAAAACAAAAGGTTAGATGTTCTTTGTGTATTACAGGTTGCTCATTCCTGCTGACTTAGAAATAATTGAATGAATGATTCAGTTACATATACAACTTAATACTGTCTAATTTTAAAACACGGTATTAAGTATTATTGTGACTTTCACTTGTAACAAATGATAATTAAAGACTCTTGCAAGTCAAATGATAAATGGCTATAACGATACGTTTGACATAAGGAACATTTCTAATGTCCTTATCACTCTCCTTGCTCACACCAGAAACTTCATTTCTGTGGAAGTAGAGTATTCAACTTCCAATACAATTGAGTATTGGTATAATGTGCCAGTATTTTTTACAGCTGTGCTGACTTGTCTCCCCATTGAATTGCACTTTCTTTTAGATCTGCACAACCATGCCATTTTTTTCTGTCAATTCTATGATATATGATATTTGCATTATGCTTGCCACTATACCTCCATCAAGGCAAATATTACTTGATCAGGATTTTGTTGTCTGTGTTTTGTTTGCTTTCTAATATAATGTAATTTCAGTTTAGATCACTACACAGAAGTTTTCAGTGATTTTGGTTATTTTCAGTGACTTTGTTTATTTTCAGTGTGTTTTTTGAGAGGTTGTTTTAATTGTTAGATCTGAAAACTTCACTCTTTCTTCTTTCTTTACAGAGACCAGAAGTGGTCTGTCTGGTAGACACTAATTGTTTTTGTAAACTTATAGCTTCTATTTTTGCAATACCCAAGGAAGCTAGCTGTATCATCTAAACTAAATAACTATATTTTGTTTATTTATAAGGTTAGGAGTCCTCAGCATTCTTTGAGATCATTATTTCAATGTTTTAGCCCTCATTAGCAGGTAGACTGACAAAACAGCTGTTTGAACATGCAGGGTGGAACAGTGTCAGATTTACTGTGAATCTCTGGTATGGCATGCAGGATGTCAGGTGGTAGTCTTTATTCTTTATTTGGGCTACTTTTTGTTTATTGTGCACAGTCATTAGTTGTACTGTCAATACTAATAGTATATTGGTATTTACACAGTCTGAAACCAAAAGAATGTATCAGTAGAAATAAGAAACCAAAGAAGATGAGAAAAATAGATGGTGGGGGGCTTTTTTAATGATTGAAACCTCTAGCTTAGCTTCTTATTATAAAATAAAAAACTGGTTGACAGCCTAGTATTTCCACTTAGATTAAAACTAAACGGAGTGTTTTGGGAATCCTGCATCCATTTTAGTCCCAGTTATTGAGATGCGGGGTGTCTTTGATTCAAAAAGTATCCAGCCTAGATATTTCAGTCTTTTAAAGCTGACCTGCTTATTTCTTGAGTCACAAGAAAATATGAGGCTGGAAGAAATTGCAGAAAATCATCTCTTTCCTCTATCCCCAGGTAGCATTAATTATACCTGTCATTCCTGACAGATGTTAGTCTTTGAAGTTTCTTTTGGTGGACATTTGACCTCCTTACTGAGCAGAGAGCTCACAGGCCTTTCTGGTAGAAACTTCTTCCTCATTCTGATCCTGATTCAAAATTAGGGCTTTTCATTGAGGGAAAGAAGTTTTGACTGTCTTTATAGCCACATACAGAATCTTAGAAATTAAGGAAGGAGTAGAGAAAAATTGACATTCGTCTCTTATTAATGCATGGGCTTCCTGATCTTGAATGGTGCTTACATTTCTAATCCCCCTCTACCAAAAATCAATCTAAAAAATGATACAGCAGTGAAGAAAGACAAGGAAGGATCACCCAGGAAGATCAAAAGTACAGAACATTTTTTTCTTTAGGGCAGACACGAAGAGTGACTCTTAGAAGGGAGAGAGTTTGGAAGAGATATGATGAAAAATCTTATATAAAACTATCATGGTTTAGAAAGGAATAAATGCAGAATTATTTCCTTCCTTATTTTGTTACAGTGAGATGTAGCACCCAATGACAGGGATGTGAAGCTCAAAAACGAGCAGTTTCCCCATTCAACATCCCCATCCCCCCCCAAGCAAACAAACACCCCAAACCCACCTGAGCAGGTAGTCAGGTAGTGGAATTAGTTACTAAAGGATTTAGCAGAGTTGCAGAAATTATTTAATAAAGTCACTGGGAATAGTGCTTTCCTATTGAGTAACTAAGATCAGGCTTGGCTTCGGGAAAGTTTTAAACTGGTGATTAATGTGTAAAGCTATAACAAGGGAAGGTTTTCTGGTTAAAGGCTGTTTCTTACCTTCCCATAATTCACCAGTTAGCTAGACACTTTGCTCTGATGAAGTGTATCAGTTTTTTGCAAGACAGACCTGCTTGAACCTCAGAATTCATCAAATGCTTCTATGTTACTGATTTATTACAATAGAGAGGTTATGGTTTGATTTTGGTTGGTTTTTTTTTTTTTGCGGGCTTTTCTTTTTACTATGTGTATGCTGTTTTCCTGTGATACTCGCTGGTGCACTCATCAAAGTACTGCTTGTCATGTGAAACCACACTTGAATTTGTGTAATGGAATTACATGTGGCATATCCTATTTGCAGTCTGGAGATGCAGAGTGCTCCATCAGTGGCTGTATGGAGTGGATTTCTGTACAGTCATCTGGGGTTGCTTTCTGTACACACACAAGATCCTGTTAGGAATTTCAAAGCAGCCTTGCTTGAATGGTTGTACAAACCCCTGCTTTATCTGACCTATTAGATACAGACAAGCAGTGTGCACCTAGGACAAGCAACTGTAGTGAGTGTTGTTGCTTACAAGTATGTGATGTGGAAATACATTCTGAAAATGCAGTTCCACAGCACTTTATAGTAAATATGCCAGTAGGTAATGTGGATGTACCCAATCCAGGTCATTTTCACATGATTTACCTCATAAATCTCTTGCTCCTTGTTTTGTGCAAGGTTCCCTAATTAGAGGCAGCTGTATAATTTAGTGCCGTTTTGGCCAAGGCAGCCAAGTGAATTAGGGTAAAGAGAATGACATGCTTCCATTTTTTTCTTTTTGGGCACGAGACATAGTAACTGCTATGTAAATTCACCTTTTGTTAGAACTCATCCCCACACCCCCCCCCAAAAAAACTCAAAAGGCAGTTAAGATTAATCCTCACACTAGCAATAATTTCATGCTAGTCTTATGTATATGTTTTCTTCAGAGGCTGGCTGTAGGAGTTCTGGCAGAAAATGGTTTGACGCTGGAAGAATGGCTGCCTTCAGCATGGATTACAGACACTATTCCTCGGCGGTGCCCATTTGTGCCACAGATGGGGGATGAGGTATTGTAGTTACTTTTTCCTATGTGTCCTTGCTTCTGTCGGCTTGTTTTTGCCTTTTTTTGTTTCATCTGTGCGTTTTTCCCCAGAGACTTATAATCAAAGTATTTTGGATTTCCTTAAAAACATTCTTTGATCTGGCTAAAATTTGCTTTCACTTCCTTGTACTTAAAAAATATTCTGCACAGTGTTGCTTTGACTTATTATTATTCCTTGCTGTTGCAGTAGTGTTCCTTCTTGTATGGTATTCAGTGTGTTAATTTCCTTATGACACCTGTTGGCAAGATGCGTGAGGTGCTTTATGTCATGAAAATATTCCTTAATTGTAGAGCATTTGGTATGCTGAAGAACAGGTAAGAAATCAAGTATGAAATTAAGTCTGGAAAACATACTTCAGTTTGGGACTTGAAGTAAAAACCGGGAATTAAGCCTGCCAGGGAAGGTTGTGGGTCTTTTTGCTTGGTGTGATGGTTTTGAGTGGACAATGTAATTTTTTAAAAATTCAACTATTCTGAAGAAAAACGCTGATATTGTCCTTATCAATTCTGATATCCTGATATCAGAAAACTTCTGCTACTCTCTTACAACAGAAAACCACAACAAAAGTTTTGTATATATGTATTTTATACAAACCAGATTGTAAATACTTTGTAAACATGACCCAGATGTCTCAAAATACAGTAGCAAGAGGACACCCACCAGTTTCTACTTTGGAATATGTAGCAAGTGAACATTACAGTGAATTGTATGAATAAGTAGTATTGGATAGAATGCAGTCTTGAAAGCGAGAGTCTGTGCACGTTTCTTAAAACTCCCTCAGGTTAAAATACGAGGAAATGGCTGGCTTATGCTGTAATGGGCAGTGTTGTCTCCTTGGGGAGCAGCATGTTTTCTGAGTTGCTAAACAGAGTTGTTGTATAGCTCACACCTTCAGAATGCTGTTCGGAGAAATACTTGACATGGTGGCAAAGTTGATTAACTTTGTTCCCAAGCTAAGGCTTTTTGTGGGCACCACCTTAGAAACTGAATCAGAAGCAGAGGTTGCATGTGCAAGCAGTTTTGTTTTTACTAGATCACTTCACTGATCCGGTTTACGGCACAGCTATGCAAAAATTACATTGGCAAAGCTAGTGAGGGAGGGAAGGAGCATTTCAAGTTGAGAGATGCAATGAGAGATAATGCTTATGGATTTATACCCTCCAGTAAGCATGTTTTGGAGACTCTGCTGTTCAAAAGATCAAATCCAAATAAATATATTTGGTGCCTGATACCATCTGGATACAGTGAAGTAGCCAAGGATTTATCAGTACCATACTGCTCAGGAGACTTTAACGTCATGTTGGTTTAATAAGATAAACTGTTGTGTTTGATTTGGCACCTGCTGAATAGCATGTACAGTGTGTACTAGGAATATCTAAGTGGGTGCATCCTTTTGCTGAAAATGCTTTATATGGGAGAACAGGAAGTTTCCTGTCCTGTGCCTAGAAAGTAGGAATAATTGCACCAATAGAGAGTACGTTTGTAATCTAGCCGCTCTGTCTGAAATTCCATCTCTGATACTTGCCTTCCCCAGATTTACTTAATATGTGAAAAGAAATTATTCATCTAGAAAGTTACTTTTGAGATTCACAGAAATAAAGGGTTGGTTTAATTAGAGGAATGTTGAGAGAAGAGATACTGTGTGGCCTTCCAGCATTTTGTTGGATGGTAGGTATGTTTGATAAGATTTGGGAAGAGACATATTTCAAATTTGTTCTCCAGCTGTACAAACAAGTAAGAAAAAAAAGTAGTGCTATATTTCGTTACACTTAGTGCATAAGAATAGCACATACCACCCCATTTCCCTTTCTGAATAGTGCTGTTTACAGATCTCTGCCATGTGTCTTGAGGAACAGTGGAAACACACCAGAGAGATGGGGCTGCAACTTCCCTGTCTGAATATCCAAATACAAGGCGTGTTTGTTGAAGCGTTCTGCCATTAACACAATAAAGAACAGTTTTGTCTGTGTACTACAACAAACATGCAGAAGTAGGAATTAATCAAGAATAAAAATATTATTTCCTGGGGAAAGACATGGATTCTTTTTGTTCACAGATATCTTCCCAGTTTGTTGTTCTGACAGAAGATGCAATGCTTAGAGCCATTTGCAAAATAAAGAATATTTCACTTCTGTAAACATTGGGTTGAATTTATGTAGTGGTTTTGCAGAAACACTAAGTGTAGCAGAGATTGTTTGTAGCCTGTGCACGTTTTTGTTTTCATTCACTGAAAGGTATGGGAAACAATCATCACGATGTTGAGAGTGTAATGTAAAGTGGCCTTATTTCAGATTTGTCTCAGTAGCCTCTGTTCCTTTTCCTGACAGATTCTGACAGTGTCTAAGAGATTCTCACTGCTTTCATGCCTTTTGTAGCTGTTGTGTGTTTTGTCCCTATGAGGATATTGTGCATATTGAATACTCTAAAACCAGATTTAAAAAATATGTGATGCTGAGTCCTTCTCCATTTAAAAAAGTTAAAAATTGCCATGTGACACTACGAGTTCAGTACCTGTTAATGTAGGAAATTGGCAGATACTTCTTTACAATGTTTTATGATACAAGGGTTTTGGAAAGCAGGTAGAAATACAAATATTAGTGTGTTTATTTGTATATTTTAAAACTTAGAGGGATTTCTGCTTGTTTTTTTTGGTTGTATTGGACCTTCACATTAAAGCTATCTTTCCTTCATGCTATTAGATGGAAATCCGATGTCGGGACACTTATAGAGGATCTTTTATTTGGCATGCATTGTACCAAAAATACAGCCATTTATCAGATTTTGTTCTAGCTATTTTGTGGAACCTCTGTTTCGCATTTCAAATACATTCCTTGAATACGTGTTTATGGGTTTCAGCTTACTCTACCTCATTACAGTGATGGCTTATAATAAAAGCATTCATCCATGTGGTATCATATACAACAAGATCAAAGTAGAACTGTTAGACTCTAGGTGTCTGAACCATGGAAATTTATACTGGAAGGTTTAAAAATAATTAATAAGCACTGGAAATTTCTATTTTAGTTTGTTCATGCCTTTGTTAAGCTATTTTTTCAGTGATATGGAAGCAAATACCAAAACCCTACCAGAACAGACTTTCTTTTATAAGAATATATTTCTTATTCAAAAAAGATAAGCTAGATAGTGAACTTAGTGATACTTGATTGTTAACTTAGGGCTGTCCTGCAGTGATGAATAATCAGGTGGATTAGTGGAATTCTTGTTCGTGTCACTGAGTTGCTCTGATTTGTCATTGAGGTGCAGTGATAAGTGGATGGTTTTATTACTGATTTTGTTTTGGTCTCACATGTAATTTAGGGTATTTCGTTCATACAGAAAATAGTGTTCTAAGTCTTTCCTGCTTTTTTCTGTAAATGTTTCTATAATAGCTTTAAAAATTTTACTCCACTGAATTTTTTGAGAACCCACGACTTTTGCAGGAAAACAGACTGAAAAGTTGATGAAATAGAAAGTACACACATTGTATGGCAGTGACTTGTTAGCATTTCAGCTCCTCAGAGGCTTTGTAGGATAACTGTCACATTTCACTTTTAGGTCTACTATTTCCGACAAGGTCATGAAGCATACGTTGTAATGGCCAAGAAGAACAAAATATATAATATTAATCCCAAGAAACAACCATGGCATAAAATGGAATTGCGGGTATGACTCCTTTTTCTTTTTTGTTTTTATCTTAATATTAAAATAAAAAAAATAGGAACTAACTGGAAGTAAGTCTTTGATACAAATAAATCTAGTGCTTTTAATATTGTAAGATAAGGGGAAAAATTTAACTTAGTAGTCAAATGAAACCAGACCTTAAACTGTACTACTTTTTGTATTTGTTTGAGCAGATGAGATGGTTATACTTCATGGCAAAATATTTTTCAAACATATTGCATTGTGAAATAATAGCTTGTTGTGGAAGACTAAATTTCAGATTCTTGATTTTGATGTGATCTGGCAGAAATATAGTATATTCAATATACCCATATTTTCATGTTTCAGAAAGCTATTTCAGTTAACTTCAGTGGTGGTACATAGTATTTTGTTTATTCCAGGAGCAAGAGCTGATGAAAATAGTTGGGATTAAGTATGAAGTGGGATTGCCTACTCTCTGCTGTCTTAAACTAGCTTTTCTTGACCCTGATACGGGTAAACTGACTGGAGGAGCCTTCACCATGAAGTAAGGAAAGCAGTATTGTATGCAAATTGGGAGTTTTATTGGAGGGGGATGGCCAGGGGGGTGTTGAGGTTGAAGGTTAAATGATGACAGTAATACTGACCTTGTGCTTTTCAAGTGTTGGATTCGAAATGTTAGTTTTTTTAATGTAAGTGCTTTATGTTATGCTTTTGCTGTTTTATCGCTTAATAGTTATGTGTTCTGTTGTAATTAGGTACCATGATATGCCAGATGTCATAGATTTCCTAGTTTTGAGGCAACAATTTGATGATGCAAAGCATAGGCGATGGAATATAGGTGAGTTGGGGGGAGAGTTGTGTGCTGTGGTTTTTGTTTGTTTTTCTAAGTTTCTACCTATTTTCATAATAACTTTCTTAAAAGTAGTTTATGGTAAATAAATCCTAATACTGTGCTGAAGTCAGAGAGTAAGCTCTGCCCATAGTTGGCTGGGGAGTTCTACTTTGTCCTTGACCAAAGTAGCAGGAAGCAAGCAAAATAGTGAAGGTGATCTGTTAAAGAAAGTGCAAAGAAGATGTCAGTTGTGTATTTGTAGAGAGAATAGTTAGGGATAGGTTTTAGGAATATGGTGTTTATTGCTAGCTGATAACTTCTTTTAGCCTATATATTGTTTGTATCTTTTTATTTTGAATTGAAGGCCCTCCTACAGCTGCATTGCTACTAGGATTATTTTTTTCCAATTTCTAAAATATCTGCTGAAAATAGGGAAATACTTTTTGAAAAACTGGAAATTGATTTCTAGATCGTACAAAGAGAGTGCTCTTTCTATCTCCTTATACTTTTTGAATTCTGTTCTAAACTCTATGGTTTAGCTTCATTGAAGTGTGTATAGTTATAATTCGCTGCCAAGTGATGAGGGAATGACTCTGATTCTTTTTACTTTGCCTGTGCTCAGTTATTTCAGAGTACTGGATACTGGAAGAAATGCCCATGACTCCAGTCAGATCTATTTCCTGGTCATCTTTTTCCATACAATGACAAGGATCACCTTTCAGCAGTGGAATAAATTAATCTCCTGTCCTTTGTTATCCTTAGGTTGTGTGCCTTAGCAGTAGATGTATAAATTACATGATGGCATAGGAATAAGTTCCCTATCATCTCATACTTCACACTGTATTGTCTGAAAAGACAGCTCATCTTCAGTTCTATAGGGAATTTGGTAAAGACTCTAGGCTTCTGATCCAATAAGAAATGTAAACCTTGATTTCTTCTTCAAAGATCTTTTCAGTTTAAAGATCTCATAAGGGACAAGGTTGATCAAGATCTACACATATGTCACTAAGCTTTGCTCTTTCCTTATGGTTATGGATCCGTAGTCTTGTCCTCCTCTGCTATGCCATGTTTTTGCACAAAATCATGGCAGCAGCAGAAGAATGATTGCCATTGTTTGTTTGTGAATAGCCTAGCCAGGCTTCCTGGGCTGGCAACCGTATTTCAAGAAATTTGCAATTTGGAATAAATTGAAGCTACACAGAAAGTATTGGAAGTACCAGGACCTTTTATCAAGCTTCCAATGCAAATGATGTGAATTTTTGTTGTTGTTTGGGTTTTGTTTGTTATAGGGAAGAGTATTTGCTTATCTTCTATATTTTTTAATATTAAATTTACATGTATGAGTCCTTTTAGAAGGAACAAACGTAAGTTTGAGAAATTACAGGTTCTTATTTGTATCGAGATTCTATTTATTGCATATCTTTATCTTACTATAGTTTAACTTCAAGTTTAATATTTGGGCTAAAAGCTATTCCAGTAGTATACATGCAAGTTCAGCTGTATGTCTTAGACAGGTGTGCATACCTGTCTCTTACATAGCAGCCACTGTAAGTTCAACATGACATTTTATGTTATCTTCAGGCGAGCATTATGTGGGGATACTCAGTTCTGGAAAATTGCACTATAGCTGCCTTCTTGTAAGAGACTTTGGACTGCTCTCTGCATAGATGAGGTAGCACAGAGGACATGGGGAAATTAATGATTCAGGAGATGGTTCTTTCAATCATGTTGTTTTCTGCTTTAGCATCCTGTCTGTAAGAATGTTGTGGCCCTTGAGAACTTAGAAGCATCTGCCAGTATATGTCCCTTCAAGTGGTTTTGATCTGCTTAATGTTCAGCTCAGTGAAGTCACTCATAGTTGTACCTATGCATGTTTCTTTGTAAAACTGATCACTAGGGAAGGCCAATATTGGAAGACTAATTTTATAGCTCTTCAGAAAATAGTTTATTCTTTTAAAATAAAGCATCAGCCCTTATTTACATTTTTGATCTTGCATTTCAGATATTTCTGGTTTACTTGGTCCTATTCAGCACAATTAGGACTATTAATAGAAGCTTTCTAATTGTCCTGGAATTACTTGCAATCCATTAAATTTAAAATTAAAAAAAAGTGCAGTAAAGAAAGCAGACCATTTTTGAGAATATATTTACTTCCTATTATTTCAGACAAATTCAGCAAGCATTTGGGCAGAGGGTGGATGTATTGAAAGGGAACAAATACTACAGCAGTTTAGATTGTATATATATTCAAATCCTATGAACATAAAAATGCGTTGTTCTTGGAATCTCAGACTTAAATTACATTTTTTCTTGTATTGAACTGAATACTACGGTAAAAATTGTTTCTGAATTTTGTGGCATGTGTTGTAGAAAATGTTAGCATTTATGATGTTGTGTAATACATGCA
The DNA here is from genome assembly GCA_013399875.1 of Gymnorhina tibicen. NCBI lineage: Eukaryota > Metazoa > Chordata > Aves > Passeriformes > Artamidae > Gymnorhina > Gymnorhina tibicen. The sequence goes on along the minus strand of VXAZ01009303.1, from coordinate 1,916,431 downwards.
TTCTCATGTATAATTTTTTAAATAATGCTTCTGACCTTTTTTCTCAGCTGCGTGAATGCTTTGTGGTAGTGAAGCAATTGCAAGTCACAGTAAATTACTTTGCTAACCTTTTGAGCAAGCTTTAATAAATTTTATTCTATTATCAGTCAGATTGCCTGCATAGTGAAGGGAATGAACCTCTTGAGTTACATTTGCATCACTGAAAAAGCACTTCAGAAACTAAGGAGGACGAGCTCAGCAGCTTGTAAAATATTCCCCATACAGAAGTGTCATAGTGCTCAGTTATCTTAAGGTAGCATGTAGTATTTAATGCAAGTAGATTTGAGTCTTAAAGGAGTCTTAAAGCATTGAAATGTCTTATGTTTTATATGAAATTAGGAAATAAATTCATAAGTAAAGAATATGTAGGTAGATTTGCAAATCCTTATTTTTCTAAAATGCCGTATTACTTTCATTTTGGTTAAAAAACAATCTTCAGAAAGAATTTAGTATTTTTGTTTGGTTTTTTTTAACTGAGCATTGACTCCTGCTTGCCTGCTGAGGCTGTAAATGTTCCAAAGGATTTCTTTATTCAAGATCAAGACAGATATATCTAAAACCTGCTTTTCTTGGGAGGGTAACATGCCTTATATTAATGAAATTATTTTGTGTTCTTACCTAGGTGATCGTTTCAGGTCAGTGATAGATGATGCTTGGTGGTTTGGAACAATTGAAAGCCAGGAACCTCTTCAGCCTGATTATCCTGATAGCTTATTTCAGTGCTACAATGTCTGGTTAGCAAATTTATCTTCAATCTTTTTAATGTTAATTAGTTACTTCTTTGAAGTACTGACTGAGAAACTTGCTTTCATTAAATTCAGTCATGCATCTCTCTGTACCACTTTACTATAATAGTCTGTGGTATATAAATTAAAGTTCTGTTACAAACATTAAATAATTACATTGTTGAAGCAATATTAGTAGATAATTTAAGTGTGGTTATTTTTAAGCTGGGACAATGGTGATACTGAGAAGATGAGCCCTTGGGACATGGAGCTGATACCGAGTAATGGTATGTTACCTTAATAATGTAATTTGCTTTACAAGTGTATTTTAAGAAGAAATTTTATATGGTTTTACATAAACATCCTGCTTTTTTGGGGTAGTGGGAGGAAGGCCCAGAAACCAGTTGCATTTAAAGAATATCTTTAAATCAATTACTAAACTAAAAGTGAATCAAGATACAAGAACTGTGAAAAAGCAGCCGTGCTAGATAAACTGAGTGATGTTGAAAATAGATAAATACAAAAATTACTACAGATAATGCACAGTTAAACTTAAGTCTTTGTACAGTTAGGAAGGATTGAAGATAAACCTGAGCCCTAAGTCAGCTTGAGGAAACTGGCTGCTCTAAGACATGTCAGCATCCTGCAGACATTCAGTGCGTTGCAGATGCAACCTGTGCCTGTGAGAGAGTTTGGTAAGAGTAGGATTTTTCTCCCCCTCTGGCCCAGCACATGTAGCAGATACACATGCTGCAGAATGGACAGCTTAGCATGGGCACTGTTCACATGTTCACAGACAAGAATATAGTGTTTCTTCTTACATAGTTTTTTGGTTTGTTGTTTGGGTTTTTTTAAGACTTCATAGAACTCTGGTTAAAAAGCAAAGTAGAATCAGCATTTTTTCCTTGTGTTTTCCATGAAACATTTAATAATGTTGTCTCTCAAAAATAACCATAAATAATGCTTTATTATTTTAAGTTGTAAATATGCTCATTTCAACTTTTCATTTCGGTTCAATCCTTCTTTTAATAGCTACCTCTTTGTCATAAGTAAAATACAGGTGTTAGAGTGATAACATGACTAAAATAAATAATTGAAAGAGACAGCCCCTGTTTACTTTTTAGTAGAGGCCAATTCCTGTTGTCTTAAGAAAGGAGAAACCATTTTCAGATAAAGGATAGGTACTGCTTAAGATAACTAAACCTGAACCTGATTTTTTTGATATATTCACAAATATCAATATTTGTTATACCTTCTTAAAAATTGTTAAGAGGACCACTTAATATCATACCTTGAAAATCTGCTGTTACATTATAAATTGTCAAAACTGGTAGGTCCTCAAGGGTGCTAAGATGATAACACTATTACTTTGCATACTCAGGAACTCTGGTTTTAGCATTTGATCACAAAACTGTGACAATGTAGAACTATTACCTGGAGAATATTTTAGCGGAAATGTCAAAGTTATCTTAAACTCCCTCTGGAAATCATCCACCATTCCTTACCAAAACAACTTATTACCAAGAATATTGGATTTTAAACACAAAATAACTCCAAAACACAAGTTTTAACTGGGATAAATGAATGTCTTAACTGGTTCTAAAATAAATTTTACAATTAGCTATTTGTAAGAGGATAAATCTTTCTTCAGGGAGGACTACTACACCAAGCTGCTTTGTAAGGATTTAAATGTAACACAGAATAATATGCAGAAAGGATACTGGATACATCCAAAATGTCTGAGCAAATCAAGAACTATGCATTTGTAAAAATGATTTCATAGTATCTTTGATTTACAGGTATATATATTACACAAGATACAAACATTTATGTTTTATTTAATTTTTATATTACATTCCAGCTGTATTTCCAGAAGAACTGGGAACTAGTGTTCCTTTAACTGACGATGAACGTAGAACACTGTTGTACAAACCTTTGGATGGAGAGTGGGGTTCCAGGACCCGAGATGAGGAGTGTGACAGAATTATTGCAGGGATAAACCAACTAATGACTCTAGGTAAATTCTGAATGATATGGGAAATGTTTTTGGTTTATATTTTTCAGACTGTGATCATGTGCACTTCTGAAGTTACCAAAATAATTGTGATCAAATACACCTTTGACCTCTTTATTAACTAGGAAAAAAACTTTCTTATTGAACATTTTAAAAGTTTTTATATAGTGAGTACTTATGAAACCTAAATTTTTTCCTGTTTCCCAAGGTAGCTGTTGCGTTTTGGTAGATAATTTGACACATACTAGAGGTTTGGCTTTTACATGTTAAAAGCAAGTACTTGATTTTTTAGCTTTAGCTGCCAGAATCTCATGTTGGGGTTAAAATTAAAAGCTTTATGATTAAGAGAATATTAACTACATTACAGACAGATGGGGGGAAGAAAAAAATCATAGATTTACTTAGATAATGAATACCTATGTGTGGATTTTCCCTGTATTAGCCTTTTCTAATTCCTCATTTCTTCTCCACATTTCCTTAATTACGCAAAATGTTTAGGTAAAAGTAATTGATTACCTTAGGAAAGCTACTTGCTATTTGGTTGTAGAGCAATTATTCTTTACATAGCTTCTGAAAAAGTACTTGTTAAAATGTTTAACACATCACTGCAAAATTTACCCGATCAAAGATGGATGTCTGGATGGTGATCCATCAGTAAATTTAGGCTGAATTAGAAGTCTTCTGTATGTCTTTATGGGGATCAAAAGGTGTTAAATCAGCAGTCTTAGATTTTGGGCTAACAGTGGTCATGTGTTAAATATAAAAGTTGTCACAGATACTTTGTTTAACTGATTTTTGAAGCACTTAATGCAAGCTAAGACTTATGCTTCAAAAAAGCCAAAAGACTTAACTCTTGAAATAATTCTGTTTACCTGCATATCCCATATGGTTTCTTTGATGACATACTGCATAAGAAGCCTCCCTTTGCTTCCTAAACAAAGGAATTATCTGTACAGTGTAGTAAAACAAATTAGAGATTTATGTTAAAAAAAACCTCTGAGGAAATGAAATTTGAGCTGTTTTTGCTGTGCCATCTAAGAGTAATGGTTTTACAGTTTGCGTTATGGTGTATGACAGACCACTTAGTTTGGGATTTAGCGATAGCATGTGTGGTGCATACTGGTACGAAGTAGCAGTTGCTAGAACATTCAGAAGTATAAGTAAACAGCTTTTAGAAGAAGAGCAGTCTTTTTAGCAACAGCATATTTTCTGTTTTAAAGAGTTTTGAGAATTTTAAAGGTGGTTTCATTGTTTTGTATTGCAGTATTTTTCCTTGAGATACAAGATGCTAAAATGATTTGTCTAAGCCCTCATGATGCTTCTAAGCAGAGGAGGGAAATGGCAAGGTTGTTTAGGTGCACAGACTTAAATTACTCAGCAGTCCATAGACCTTGCAAATTAGCATATTTATCAAAGATTCCCCAGTGAGAGGCTCAAGAGAAGCCTCTGTCCTGAGGAACCTTCCCCCTGGAGGAGCCTATCTTAGTTTACAGAATGTGTTCTGGAGAGGACCTTGGTGTCTGGGGCTTTCTGACCCAACTGCAAGGCTTCCAAGATGTTTGGTCTCTTGGCTTAACGGAACTTTGGGTCTAAGCTGGTTATCAGACTTAGGGAATTACAAGTATGTGGGCTAAAAGCACTAAGGATACATGCAAAACTGTATGAAAGGGTATATGAAAAAGGTATATGAAAAAGCAAAAAATCATCATGGCATCACTAGCACTATACTGGATTGGTTTTGGAAGGCTTTTTTGCTTTTAGGTAGGGACAGGAGAGAGTGTTTTTGTTTTACTTTAAGCGGACATTTTACCCACATCTTACAGAGGCTGAAATAGCACTGTAACTTTTATGGCAGGAATTTAATGCATTGCTTTGTTTGAAGATGTGAGAGTGGCAATATAAAATAAAATGAAACAAGCCTGTGCTGTAAATAATGATACTGAATTGCATGCCTTCAACTGTATATAATTTTTATACTTTTCAAATGTGTATATTATATGTGCACTTGCTGTGCCTCTGGGGAGTGTGGTGCTTCATGCGTAACAGAATGGGCACCCAGTCACTGCAGCAATGGTATGTACAGCACACACCTCAGCAAGCATTCTAAATAGAATATCAGAAATTGTTTGGAACATCTAGAGTAGTTACTGTTATTTTTGGGAAACTGCCGTGCATTTCAAACCTGAAGAAATAGCATATATTGCAGGGGAGTGAATCTTGAAACTGCTGTGGGACTTTGTGGTATATAACATTGGGGTTTTTGTGGTTTGTTTGTTTTTTTTTCCATCTAGATATTGCTTCTGCATTTGTGGCACCTGTGGATCTTCAAGCTTACCCAATGTATTGCACTGTTGTGGCATATCCCACAGACCTCAGTACCATTAAGCAAAGACTGGAAAGCAGATTTTACAGGTTAGACCCAAGTCTCAGTTCTGCTGTGATCTGTCAGCAGCTGTATTTTTGGTAGCTCTTTGTCTTGTCATACCAAACTAGGAGGTGGGCACTTTTACTTTCTTCCATCTTCTATCCTTGATCTAGGTTTCCATTTTCTAAAACTCTAAAAAGGATTGAACATCTTCAAAATGTATTTTAGAACTACATGGCATTCAAATTCCTGATTATGCAAATGACTTGTTCCATGTGAGATTCAAATTGAAGGGTTAGTAAAATGACTTTTAGTCCAAAGGATTAAGTTTCCACGTCATAATTTTTTTAAAAGTACTTTTAAAATAATTTTAGTAAGAGAAACCTTAAAAATATCTCAAGTGGGTTTTTTTTGTCCTGATGTGCTTTAAAAAATATTCTTGCATTATCACTTAAGCAGCTACACAGAATGTGACTTCTTAAATTATTTGTATTGAACTTATGAGTTGTTGTACAGCAACAAAAATAATTTTATAATATTTGATACCATTTTGGTATTTTCCTAAACTGTGATTGCAATTGCTGTGGATTTTTTCCTTTGTTTCTTCTTTTTTTTTTTTTTTAGTAAATATCTATGTAGAAGTATAGTTCTTTAAATTACTTCTGTTTCCTTAAGTTCTTGTTCTATTTCTTGTTTAAAAATCAGTGTCGCTTTAGTTTCTTTTGAATAAATATGGATAGCATTTTGTTTTGGGCCAAATTTCAAAGTTCATTCTTAGTGTTTTATGTGTGCTAAATGAAGATTGAATTCTAAACTAAATTTGCTTTTTCATTTTCAAAAAAGAAACCCTGTTTTTTATCATTGTATTACAATATTGAACTTCTATTGTTCCGTGTTTATTGTGTGATATGAGATAACCCAGCTTTCTCTTCTATAATGCGCTGCTTTGCTGTCAGATGGAGAGAACTTTTTGATGGATTTTGTTTTTCTTGTCAAAAGAGTAAGCAGTTATTTTTGGTAATCAACACACCTTTAATAAATAGGGTTTTTTTTAGTTTGTAATATTGCCAAGGCCTAGTGAGGTAATAAGCAACCACCACCCTGTGTTGTGCTTTTCGGTGAATTTGTATTTTCTTTTACATTTTGTGGATTGTTCAGATCACCTTTGATTTTTGGTAGCTTTTCATGAGGCTTACCTTAAAACTGTAACTTTTATGCTGTCAGAGTATTTACTATCTTATAATTTTATCTTTTTTAGATTTGGATTTTTTTTTTTCAGTTATTTTGCTTTTGTGCATCATTTCTTATAATGTGGCCATTCTATAGTTAGGTATTAAATCAGGGGAAATCTGATAGTTGTCTCTCTGTCAGAAAAAGGTATATTCTAAAACATTTTTATTACTATTTTGTTAATCCTTAACTGAGTTCAGAGGTGATATAGGATGAGTTATGTATATCATAAAGGAATAATAAAAGCTGAAGTGTCATAACTGAGTTTTCCTGAGGGCCGTCAGCTGTATGTTCTTAGAGCCATTGTATAGGTTACCACAGAATATAACATGAGAACGGAAGCCAGAGGAAGATGCCTTCTGCTGGTCACTTAGGGCGGCGTATCTGATGTAATGTGCGGCTGATGTAATGGAAAACAACGGTGAATGAGAAGAAGGATGTAACCTTTTTTCCCCCCTGTTCATATACATTGCTAGAAATTGTCTTTTATTTCTTTCTCCTTTTCTTTTCTGGTAACTGTTTCTATACAGGCGCCTTTCTTCGTTAATGTGGGAAGTCCGGTACATCGAACACAATACTCGCACGTTTAATGAACCTGGAAGTCCTATTGTCAAATCTGCCAAATTTGTCACAGATCTTCTGCTACATTTCATAAAGTGAGTTGCTTAGTAGGTCTGTTGTTATTCCTATCTCTTACCAAGGTAAGAGCCTTTTTAGATCTGAATTTTAAACTAAGATAGTTCTGCACTTTAAATAAGCTTGTTGTCTGCTGTTGGGGCAGAAAAGAATAAAGCTTATGTTGACAAAGATTTCATAAGTTTGTAAAACAAGTTCTGTAATACAGTGAGTGGCATAGGTTGGCATGGCATTTTATTTTGAGATACTTTCTCCTAAATCATAAAAATGGGTCTGAGTATCTTCATGGAGTAACAGATATATTCACTGGCAAGTTAGGAGTTCTAATTTTGACTTCGAATACTGGCTGTCTTAACATAATTGTGATAAATCTAGATTACAGTTTATAATAGGTTTGAAAATGGTGTTTTATATGTATGCAAAGTAAAAATTAGAGGCTTTGTAGTTGACAGAAGTTGCAGCTGTCTTTCAAATGTTCTATTATTATCTATAGACAAATTCAATGAGAAATATTTAAGATTTTTCAGTCAGTTGACACATCTATAAACCTGAAATTTGTAACAGCTTACGGTGTCCACTGCCTTGGTTTGCTTGTACACAATGAGCGCTGCTGTTTCCACCTTGTAGACACAGCAAGGTACTTCATTAGTTTAACAAAAATTGTGACATTTTTTAGTGATTTAGTTTGTCAGTGTTAAATTGAATCTAGTTCTTTTCTATTTTGTGTGTTCTTAAAAAACATTAGAACTGTGTTTAGTATTTGGAAATCTAGGACTTTGACTCCATAAATAAATCTTCAATTTCTTCAGTGCCTGTGATTTCTGATATTGGCTGGAGAATGTAAAACACTTAACTGCTTTAGATGTTAAAGGTTTTAGTGAAATATACACCATTAGGAACAGATATGTATCTAAAGGGCTTTTCTGTTACTAATTTTGTTCTTTAACATCTTTGTCCTACTTGGTTTTTTTCTGATTAATTAAGCAGCTCAGGGTTTTTCAAAGTGTATGTAGCTCAGAGTTTTTCAAAGTGTATGTTTTTAATTGGCTTAGCTAAATTAGTGGATATTCTTGGATATTCTTATTTAATAATGGCCTATAGCTGGAGTCTATTAATATACTAATTTAAGTGAACTAGCAATTCCTGTAAAGCCCAGACCTGATTCTTATGTTTGTAACTGTAAGGTAGAAGGCCTAGACAATGGAAAGTAAAGTCTGTGGTTCTAATGATAATGAAATATCTAGATGCCTCTGAGGATCTGTCTTATCTTAAGTTGCCTAAGTAACTTAAAAAGCTGAAAAAGGGGAGTGGGTGTTGCAGTTAGCTTATCTTTTTTCACCTTCTCTCACAGCTGTTCTAGTGGTAATGGCAGTAGCCTGTATTACCGGGATTCTGATTCCAGTGTGGAGTTGCTGAGTGTTTACAGTTACAAGTGGTAAAAGTGTTACAAACCACTTTTCTTCCCAGTCGTTTGTATTGCTACATAGTAGAACACCTTTGGGCTTTCCTTTGTAGAGGAGTTTTATATATTAATCAAGAATTGAAAGTTAGTGTGTGTTTTGCTGATTTAATTATGCAGGTTTATGCAATAACAGTGTTAGTCCTTACACACTTGCATTTCAAATGTCATACGTTGTGGGTGCTAAATTAAATTATTAAATTGCACTTTTGTACGATAAATTTACTCTAATGCTCCTTACAAAGCTAGATGGGCCTCAAACACTTTATGTAATATAGGAATAGATTTTTCTGATGCTGACAAATGCATGGTAAAGGATTATGATTTTTAATTTTAAAACATTCACACAGTTAAGTGTTCTATATTTTACAACTTTTTGAGCAGATGGTTATCTTAACTTATTACTGCAGTTCTTAGTATTCATATAGCACTAAACACATTCTCATTTTATTTGGGAATAGCTTCATAAATATTTTCCTTTTCCTAGGCAAATTACAGTTGGTTCCATAGGTGAAGATGGAAAATAAATGTTAGCTTGTGTTTCTTTTTACAGAGATCAGAGTTGCTATGACATAATTCCATTATACAATGCAATGAAGAAAAAAGTGTTGTCTGACTCTGATGAGGTAAGTGGTTGTGTCTTGGGCATTGGCACTGATACACTGGAGAAACAAGACTACTGTCTGTCCTGTGGAAGACCAAAGTACTGGTTTCAGTCACTGTTAGGGAAGTGGAGTGTACTTTTCTGCCAGTAAAATGTTTCTTCTTGTCAGCTAGGAAACTGGGTGAGAATCCAGCCTTCTCTCTTCCTTTAGTGCAGAGAGCTTTAATAGTTTGCTGGAGGATGCTGCTTCGACTTCTCAGAGGTTCTCAAAATTGACAGTTACATGAAATGCTTCTCAGAGGGACAGGGGTAGGACTGTAAAGACTCAAATTATAAGTCTGAAGTATAAAAGAACTCGTCTACTCATATATGCTTATATTTTTTAACCTTTTTATGCGACTCCTTATCTTGCTCAAAGGAAGAAGAGAAAGACACAAATGTGCCGGGGACTTCCACTAGAAAAAGAAAGGTAAATGTTTTTAAATTTTTTAGTTTATATTTTTAGTGCTACAATTGCTAAAATGTATTTGTAAACAATGGAATGTAAAACTGAAATATTTCTAGTATTGTGTAATGTCAGCTTTTTGAAAGTTTTGAACTTAGTGACATGTTGTTGTACTGAGCTGTTCAATGTAAAAGTCTGTCTGTGCTGCTGCATGTTGTGAATTCATTTATATCCAGTGGGGTCACTTTTCCATTAGATTTTGTAAAAGCAGTTAGTTTATTTAATATGTACCAGGCAATATTGTCATTTCAGGATCATCAGCCAAAGCGGCGGCTGCGTAATCGGGCTCAGTCATATGACATTCAGTCATGGAAGAAGCAATGCCAGGAGCTGCTGAATCTCATTTTTCAGTGTGAAGATTCTGAACCATTTCGACAACCAGTGGATCTTCTTGAGTATCCAGTGAGTATTTTAGAACGAAACTACTGGTTATAATCCAGTTGTTAAGTGGTGGGTTAGTTTGGGGTTTTTTTTAACACTGACCATTTTTTCAGTTCTTTCAATTGAAACTTCAGGCAGCTGTAGTGACAGAATTTTTTTCAGCACTTTGTTGTCACTTGATAATAATATTTACTGGTTTTTTAAATTTATTTCAAAATAAATAACACTTCTCTGCTCTCTCAGATACTTTTGTTGGAAAATATTTTATATTCAGGGATGCTTATGTTATTAAGTAAATTACAGCTTTTTAAGTAAATGACACCTTTTGCAATTAAGATGTCTTTCCTTTTCTGAGTGAAAAATGGTCATATATTAAATGCATGTGTTTGGTTGTTGCATGTGATGTGTTTTGTCAAGGATCACTGGTTTCATTTCAGAGCATAAAAGCTAAAAGTAAGATTATATGAAAACTTCAAGTAATAAAGCAAACATTTTGCTTACTTTCCTTCTAGCATATCTTAAGTTCTGTAAAATACCACTCTAGGGGAGATTAACTTGGGTGAAATTAATTGTCTCAGAGAAAAGAAATGCTTCTCTTTAGGAAGTCACTAGTACTTCTGTCTTGACAGTTCTGCAGCCACTAGATACCCTTATTTTTGAAGTAATCTAAACTTTATGCTGTGGCCAACTACAAGTGGCCGTCTCTGTTTGAGATCCTCAAATGACCTGATAGAGAGTGCTCTCCTAGGGTTAGGCATGAAACACACTGCTCCCTGGTGTCACAAGCCTGTTTAACATGCAGAGGCACTCCTGCAAGTTCTATTTGCTCTGAAGGACTAAGTTAACTTTCTGGTTAAATTTGGTATCTAAGCTTTTTGTTGTATGGATATGTCTCTGTTTCTTCCATAACCTAGAAAAATGGTTCTGTCTTTGGCTTGAATTGGGTCCTACTTAAGCCCGTGGAGTTTTTAATACTGTATGACTTTTGTAAATTGTCATATCTTCATTTGGGAAACTGCTCAGATTTCAGAAAGGACGTGATAAGCCTCTAATCGAGTTCAAATATTCAAACTTCATATTTTAAAGCTAATATGTAACAACAGTATTAGTCTTAGTCCCAAGTTTGAGCTGCTAAGCCACCCAGAAGGCTTGTAGTCACACTTTCGTTATCACTGTTATCTTCACGTCAGCGTGTCAGTAATGCAGCCCTTTGGACACAAAATTCTGAGCTCTGTGTTTCAGAAAATCTGTTTATAAAATAAATTAAGTCTATCAGTTAACTTCTAACCTTGACCCTGCTGAGTATGTCTGCAAGGAGATATGTTGTATATTAGTGGAAAGGGGCAAAATGTCTTCAGCAGTCTTCCGTACCTATTTAAAGAGGATATTTGGGTTACACAGGTTTATCAAACTCATCCTAATAAAAATGATACATTACGGCTTTGTAATAATTGTAAAAAATTGTAATAAATTGTAATAAAATTGTAATAAATTGCTTTGCTATTTCTAAACAGGATTATAGAGATATTATTGACACTCCTATGGACTTTGCTACTGTTAGAGAAACACTGGAAGCTGGCAACTACGAGTCACCAATGGAGTTATGTAAAGATGTGAGACTTATTTTCAGCAATTCCAAGGCCTATACACCAAGTAAAAGATCAAGGGTAAGATTTTATTATTTTCCATTGTTGTTTGAAAGAACACTTATATCTGAAAAATATAGAATCAAAAAAGCAGAGAGACAATGTAATTTGATTACTTTAAAATAACAAGTTAAATTATTTCGGATCTTAAAACACACATATTTCTGAGAAACTATTATAGCTTTGTATTTGAAAGGAATGTGTGCTACTTAAATACCAAAACTTCTGATGTTCTGCATGTGTGTTTTGAAAGTAAATATTAGAAAGTGGGTCTAGAGGGAAAGCCACATGGAAGATAAGTTCTGTAGAAACATGATCATGAATACAGTAGTGAAATTTAACTGATATTTTGGGGAAGAAACTAGATTTTCAAAACAAACACACAGAGAGCCCCTCTACTTTGAAGGTTGCCCCAAACTGAAATATCCAGGTACAGACAGCAGAGGATGTTGAAATTCTATGCTGTTGACCAATATGCAGTAGGATTGTCATGAAGCTTTTAGGATTTCTGGGAAACAGGACAGTTTACATAAAGTGTCAGCTTACAAATCTATTTGTACTGAGATGTCCTGCTAGTGCGGTACCTGATAGCAGTTAAATTATAGATGTATATTTACACGTGTTCAAGGCTACTGTGTAGCTTTTCTTCTACTAATATGTGTTAGGTTTTCAGACTAGAATTATTAACAGCTTTTATGTTTGGCTGTTCTAAATAGCAAGTTTATCATTAGGACATCATTGTTTTAAGACTTGGGCACAAATTTCTTAGTAGGTGACTAGCAGGATCAGCGTTTACTCCCCAGTCAGTAGAGACAGTCTCACATACTGCTGAGGCTGCCATACCCCATAAAAGAATTACTCTTCCAGTTGCAGGAAATGGCAGGGCTTCTGGGGCAGGTCTGTGTTCTTTTGTGGTCTTTCTTTCTCTCCTTGACCTCATCTCACCTGACATTATCTTTACTTTGTCTGGTTTCATAGGTTCTTTTGACATTTTCATTTCTTTCATGTTTCTTCCAAACAGACTGGTATAGTAATAAATTTGTCTTTTTTTGTTTTACTCAGAAGTAGAAGTGGAAGGTTCTTATGTCAAGAGTTTTAATATTCTAGAACCTATGTGCTTTCAGTGCATGCTACATGTGTAGTTGAATGGTGATGTTTTTACTATGTCATGCACTTATATTTTTAGCATCTTACTTTATATCAATAAAGCTTATTTGAACAGTAAATTGACATCACTAATGCTTTCTTGAACAGTAAACCTAAAGTCATCAGCTTTTTTTTTTTTTTTTAGCTTGGCACATCAGACACACATTCCTTTGCATGCCATCTCCAGTAACACGTGCAGAATCTGTCAAACCTATTGAGTCTGGCGCTCAGATGGTTTGGTGTGTTCTTAAGTGGTTCAATATTGTCTTTGTGTTTCTTAGAAGGTGCTGTGTCTCCTTAAAGTACCTAGACAGGTCACTTTGGTGGTTTTTTTATTTCCAGAATTAATAGCAACTGTGCTCAAATAATTACTTGTGATCTAAACTGAGTTTGGGAGTCTCTGTAAATCGTCCAAAGTTAGAGATGGTAAAAAAAAGTGCACCTACATAATTCCAAAACATTTATTGTACCTGTTGCAGCCAACTTACTTGTAGTATCAATTCATCTATAAAAGAAATAGACTGATGTTCAAGTATAGGATATAAGGATGCAACTTAATAGAGCAGAAAAGAAGATTTCTTGACCCTAGGTATGATGCAGTAAAATTATATTAAGGATCTCTCTTTATGATTTCTGTTGAAGCTAGAAAGGGATACATTCTGGAAAGGATACATTCTGTAAAAGTGGCTTTTCTAATTTTTCCTTTTCTATGTCATCTTCAGTTGTAATACACTTTTCAAAACCATGAAAATAGTTAAAGCAAACCTACATGTGAGTTAGCATATATTTGTTGAGGTAGATTGTAAATTTCCCTAAAACATTTCTGTATCAATCACTTTTTACTTTTCTGGCTACTGTTCCGTGATAAATAAGTAAAAGGATGCTTTGGAAAAGTATAAAACTTGTTTACTGGCTTTTCTTTTTTAGATCTACAGCATGAGCTTGCGCCTTTCTGCTTTCTTTGAAGAACACATAAGTTCTATTTTATCAGATTATAAATCTGCCCTACGCTTTCATAAAAGAAATACAATAAAGAAACGAAGGAAAAAAAGAAGTAGAAGCAGCTCAGTTTCCAGTAGTGTTGCCTCCAGGTACATTAATTCCTTTACAGTATTCATGAAATGCTGTGAAATTTTAACATACCTAAACAATAAAACTTAGTGTGTTTTTTTCTTAATGCTTCCTTTACTATTCCCTATATTGCAGAATGATAGCTTTGACATGCAAGTCCCTATGATGTGGAAGAGTTTTAAACTTTACTTAGAGCTATCCTAGTGTAAGTGCTTAAAATTCAAATAACTGCTAAATGTGTACAGTAAAACAGCATCGTTAGGATAGTGATGGCATCATGCTTTGTCATATAACTATAGTATTTATTGTAAAGATTCACTTTCCAGAAGCTCACAACTTACATGAATTTCCACAGTAAATGCCATGTTTTTAACATACTTCATGCAGAGGTGATTGTTTTACTCCCACAATATCAGACACTAGCATTTAATTTTATTTATTCCTGTAAAATGACAAGGTGGTCATCCAGGATACAAATTGTTACTCCTTTTGCAGCCCTGAAAGGAAGAGGAGATTAATAAAACCTCATCTGAAGGCAGAAACTTCTGCCACTTCATCATCTTCTGCACCTGCGCGGTCGACAGCACTGAGACACGCTCCGCCTCAGATGAATGGAAAAGCCGCTGAAGCCTCCTCCCTTGTGCGGACTCGAAGCAATAGGGGGATAACAGATGTGGCTGTTACAGAGCAACCATCTACTTCTTCAGGAGCAAAGCCTTTAACTATAAAGCCTTTAATTACAAAGCCTAATACTACTGCAGGGTCAGGAAAGTCAGGCAAGTTGGGGCGGTTTTGGTTTTGTTTTTTAATTAAGCTATGACTGTTTTTAAAGATAAGACTGGCTTTTTAGAAATCTAATATATCTCTCTCAGTTAAGATGGGTTCTGTTTTCAAGCTGATGGACCTTTGAGGCTCTTCAGAGAAAACTAGACAAGTTAGGCTATGTTGTTTTAGCTAGGAAGCTTTCTCCCGTTTGGATCACTGACTCAAATTGTTTGTAGTAGAACATGAGTTCCATTTTACCCAAAAAGATTGAATGTAGTATAAACTACTTGACTTACATAAATTTTTTTTCTTTTTATCCTTCTAGTACTGGAGAATTCAACCAAACATTCCAAGAACCAGAATATTGTATCAAACCCTACCCCATCTGATTACAGTCATAACACTAGGAATAACTCCACGAGAGAAAATCCCGAGAAAGAGAAGCAAATCAAGCGCAAAGTAAAATCTTCCACTGTTAATCCACAAGGTACCAAATTTCTCTGGAACTTCCTCCCCACCCTCAGAGTTATTGATGTAGTGACTGTAGTGTTGTGCTTTAGTTGTGGTAATTTGGGGAAATTAGAAGGCACTATGATTTAGCAGAATAGGGAAGTCTAATGGAACAACTCAGTCACGATTAGTTTCCTTCTTGATGAATTAGCATGGTTTTGACTACTCTTAACACCATTTCCATGGTGTGGTAGCTGTTGTCTAGATGATTATGAGATGTTAACGTATCTGTGCCTTCATTTAAATTATTACAGATGTCATCTTAGGAGTTCCTAAATTCTAAAGCAGACTTCTGCATGGTCACACTTTAAAGCCTGTGTGTTTAATCTCATAAAACTTCTGTGGGTTATATTTCAGTCAGTAATGCTGAGTGTGATGACATTCTGCGCAGCAACAAGCATAAGGATCAGAGGACCCCAGCTGCAAACTCACTCTTTCATTTTTTGGCACAGGAAAAGAAACCTAGGCAGTGTTTACTGCTTCTGTTTAGTATATTTGAATGGCCTGCTTGGACCTAGTTCATGAAATCTCCTGAGTGAGCTTGCTTGGTCTTTTGATGTCAGAATACCTTAAAATTCAAAGCTTCCGTGGAGGCTGAAATAAGATCTCCTAGTCAAAAAGCTTTCCTGTTTATGAAGGAGCTTTGAACTGTTAGGAAGATGCTTGAAGCAGCTAGATCCACTAAACATCTTTTCTCTGAAAATGGGGACACAGTAGTCTGCAAATTAAGTCCCATCTAATTAATCTGCCTACTCCTTGTAGTCCTCTCTCCAAGGAGTTCTTTCTTACTCATCCATACTGCTGAAAAAGTAGCTTGTGGTCTGATAAGTTAAATCATCTGTCCATTGCTTGTAAGCCTTCTAACAAAGGCCCCAGCTGTTCCCACATTGCATGGCTAAATATGCAGCTGTTATAGGATGGAATGTTTGGTCAGGTCAGGGGTATCTGAATTTTGTTGACATGGTCCTGTCTCCTTATATCCACCCATAGGACAGAGGAGGCCTGTGCTTTTAGTGCATGAGGGTGCACATTTGAAGACAGCAGAAGCTGTGTGTGGGTGTTTCATCAAAGGGCTGGGCTGGAGGAACGATCATGCTAGCTATGTTCTTGGCCACATTCTAGGCAAGGGCTGTGGTATCAGAACGTCTTCCTAAGAGGTCTTGTGATATGCCCCTCTTGATGCAGTTGAGTACCCCTCACGTAATGAAAACTCATACCCCATAAAATTCTCCAAGCAAGTACATTCTGCTGTCTGTCTGTTAATGTGAAAAATCTGTACAAATTTGATACCAAAGGTGCTACCTCAGGTTGAAAGAAAATTTTTATTTCTCCAGAGATAACCTTTTGTGAAGCATTCCCAATCCTTGCAGTAAAGCTTCTTGAGCAACCTTTTGCTGTTGCAGATACAAAATAGGAGTTTTGTCCACTGGTGTTGTATCACCTGAGAAAAACCCTTCAGCTGTTCCCTTTTTTTTCCTTCTTTTTTTTTCCTCCTGTATTCATCCTGGGATTTTTTTGCTTGTTGGGGTTTTTTCCCCCTGCAGCTACTGTGTGCTAAATCCAACTAGAAGTTAGTCCTCATTCCATACTGGAATGAAACTCTCTGGGCTCAACTTTGGGTTTCGTAGATTTTGACAGATTGGCAATCACTGTGAATCTATTCAGCTATTTTAGTAAGAGTTTTTATTAAGGCAGTGTGAAAATAAATGTAAATGCAAATCTGTTATGTGACGTGTACTTACAGCATTTCTGTACCATTTCTTTACAGCAGAGTGCAAGAATAATGCTTTGGCATCAGGAAGCATTCAGGTAAATGGACATGGAGGACAGCCTTTGAAACCTCCAGTTAAAAGAGGTCCTGGACGGAAACCGAAGGTGGAGACTAATAATAGTAGCTGTGAAGTGGTGGTGCACAAGAAAAGAGGCAGGAAACCAAAAAAGCTACAAATCGTTGAACAGCAAAAGGTTGCAGAGCAGAATACGATCCAGACTGCAAGGGATATACCAGAGGAAGCCTCTGTTTCTACTGCATGCAATTCTCTTTCTGAAAATAATGTGAAGGAAGACTTGTTACAAAAAAAAGGCCGCGGGGGTAGAAAGCCAAAAAGGAAGATAAAGAGCCGCCAGCCAGGCTCAGACCTCTTAGTTCCTGCAAACGTTAAAATGCAAACAAGAAGCAGGAGGAAAAAGACACATGAGCCTATGGAGGAGAGTTCTGAAGAGCTTAAAGATTCTGAACCTCACATGAGAACTAGAAACCAGGGTAGGAGGACAGCCTTTTACAATGAAGATGACTCTGAGGAAGAGCAAAGGCAGCTATTGTTTGAAGACACCTCCTTAACTTTTGGAACTTCAAGCAGAGGCAGAGTCCGAAAGTTGACTGAAAAAGCAAAAGCTAATTTAATTGGTTGGTAATTTTTACCAAGGGTTTTACTTCAGAATGCTATGAAGCAGGTACAGTTAAGGAACAGCAGAACAGACTTCTGCTTCCCTGCTGCTATTATGGGTTAGAAGAGTATGTTCTGATTTGGGGAGAAAAATTTAGCAAAACGATAAACTGAAAGAACATTCTTTGAAAGAAATATATATTTTAAACTTTTGCTATTTATTGCCCTCCAAATAGGTTATACATTTCAACAGTCATTTTGTTCACAGTTGAGAATAATTGAAGCAATTTCTGACTGATGTACAGAGTTCAAGAGCTACTCTGCTCAAGTAGTATGTAATATCTCTACACAATTGAAAAAAGGTAATAGAACTTTTAATTGCCACAAATTGAAAACAGAAATCTATTTTTGACCAAGCAAGGTACACTTTGATTGTAAAGTCAAGTTGCCTAGGAAGGCAGACTTTGGCAAAAAGTGGCAGTAAATTCACTTACATTTCTATTAAATGATACAATACCAAACTTTGCTAATCTGAAAATGTGTAATTTCAGTTGTGATGGAACGTTCAGCTGCAAAAGGAGCCTAGCACAGGCCGTTGTTTATCCAAGTTCTGCCAAACATAGCAAAAATGTAATCACAAATATATATATCCACATTGGAAAAAGTTTGACTAATGTCTAATTTTTCAGACCTTGATTCTTGTATCAATCACTAAATCTCTGTTTATTGTGCCAAAGACTGAGAATCAGTGCAGTGGAAAACCTTTTTTTTCTTTTTGAGTGTCAGTACAGCATACCATTTGCAGTGATAAAAGCTGTGTCTTGTTTTAAATAGTAAGTTGTTAACATTGTTCTGAAATGTATCCTTTTTGGTACTTCTGGTAGAAAATAATGCACTGGTGGGGTCCTTTGACAGAGATGTTTTAGTCTAAATGTATAATTGGTTAAAGGATTCAAGGAAATTACAGGACAGGTATGGATTTATGATGTTTACTTTCTGATCCAGATTGATTGTTGTTTCTACAACTTTAAGACATGCTTAAGAGGCTGAAATGACCTACAAAGAATAGTGTATGTGTATATATTAATATATACATAAACACATACATCTAAAATATTACCCAGGTATAAATTTTTTTCAGGATTTTTTAGATAGCACTAGAATTGAAAATTTTAAAATGTCATACTTTATAGTTTAATTTTAAGGGGAAGATTGGTTATTTTCAATTATTAGGGTTAAAAGGCCAAATCACTTTTTATGCAATCATGTTTTATACAGTGGTCTCATTGCACATTGTGTTTTTCTGCACTTTTTATGGTATATCACGCTGACATATGTCAATATACACCCTAAAGAAAAATTCCATTTAATGATTGTGCCTTGTATTCTATTATTTCTTGCATCCTTACTAAAATTAAGTTGTCTATTGTAAATGATAACTATATGACTTAGGGGAATGTATTGTTATATGTACTGCTCTGGAAAAGAAAAGCAGTTATTTATTGTTTATGGTACATTTAGTTATTTTATACCTTTACAAACAAACCTTAATACCATTTTCTATCACTTAAAAAAAGTATTGTCCAGTTTCAAGGAAAAAAATACATAAGCAGTCATATTTACTGAGATCTGGTATGGTACAAAAATGTAACCAAAATTTTCTGGTTATACTTTTTTTTTGTTTTTACACATCATCTGCAATGTCTGGAATGGAGGACATGCAGAATTAAGCCCTTAAATTTGCACAGATTCTGTATATGTATTTGAGGCCTGATTCTTCACTCTTTATTTTCTTACAAAAAAAAGCTTAAAAGTTTGACAAAAGAACATTGGTATTTGCCACCAAGAGGAATAGAAGTATGCTACTGTGGATAGCAGATTAGTATCCACCATACCTAGTTTTAGGTAGTTCATTTTGCTACAAAAAATGGCTAAGATATTTTCCAGATCCTCTTTGAATGGTTATGGATTTGAATTTGGGGGGCGGGGATTAGTTTGTATTTCATTTGTTGGCATATTTATTTTTTCTAACGAGTATTTCTTTATCATCCGATTCAAATGGAGTCACTAAACGTGTGGTAAGGTAACAAGCTACGTTTGTACAGTTGCAATACAGCTTCACAATTCAAAACTGATTGATTCTACTTGTTAATTTTGTCAAATCTCACTGATGAAGGCAATCATTTGAAAATGTGTAATTTCCTGATGTTATCTGCATTGTAATATATAAAATAGATTTTATCTAAAATTCATCTTCTGTATTTACTCTGTTTGTAATAATGTTTTATATGGCATGTTTATGTATATATTTATATATCGAAAATACCTTGTGTGTAAGGTTTGGAGACTGAAATAATCTGCGTTCCCTTAACAGTAGGTAGAAGATTGTACATCTTAATTTTACGAGGATAGAAGGCCTTACCTGCAGAACATGGGTACTGCTTCCCACCCAGTAATATCGGTGACTTTAGCCAGTAAGTTTTTGATTCTTACTAGACACATTAATATTTTTCCTTTAAAAATAAACTGTGGATAATTTGGGTCAATGTTTTTATAGAAGCATCACTAGAAATTTATTAGAAATTAATACCAGATTTATTTAAAAGTTATATTTTTTATAATTTAATTTCAGTAGGTTGCAAACTTTATTTATGAGACTTAAGTCACCATCAGACTGTATTTTGGTTGGGGAAAAATTTATTATTTGAGGTGGTTGTGAGATACTGTATCAATACAGAAAAAGAGCTTTTGATTACAGAGTCTTAGGTTTTTAAATGTGAGCAATAAACTATTGGTCAGTGTTCTGAAATAATTTAAGAACTATAGTTATATGCATGTTTTATAATGCCATCTCAAGTACCTAACAACCGGTTCAGAAAATGGAGTATCAAAACCTCATGTGCTGTTTTACATTTGCATTGTAAATAACACAGCTTCATAGTCACATACATGCAAACAATCTCGCAGCAATTAACTCAGTTTTATTCATTAAATTCGTTTATATTTGACCTGCATATGAGGATACTGTTCTGGTATTTCTATGCTATACTGGGAAACATTAAAATTTGTATTTGCTGCTGAGTGGTATCTTGATAACAGTGTGTTCTTTAACTACCAATGAGGAAATACTTCTGCTTCTGTCATAAGTGTGCTCTAAATGTTTAACAGGAATCATTGTACCTGTGCCTACATACTTAACAACTCTTTAGCCACTTTGTTTCTGTTGTTAGAGTGTTCTCTGGGAACTGAACTGAAATTTTACCACTGTAGTGTTCATTATTATTGTCAATACTGAACTAGAGCTCTTTGTCACTCGGCAATGACCAGTGATGCAACTTTACACAGAAATGTCTTCCTCCAGTGATTCGACTGCTGTGATAAAGATTTACAGATGTTTATTTGTACAGTGTCCAGTTTGTACCTGTGATCAGCTTGTTGATAGACTTGTAAGGTTGAGTTGGTTGAGTTAAATATTACTATGGCTTAATGTTTGTAAAACTAGTAATTGATAAAGGACCCTGATGCAGCACATATAGATATTAATATCTATTAAAAAATAAATTGTAGTGTAGCGACAGCTTATTCACTGTATTGCTGTACAAATATTTTTAAGTACCAATTCTGTGCCAGAGGCTTTTGTCTTACCAAAAAAAGGACTACATGCAACACAAAAAATAGTCTGTCCATTCAGTAACTTAAAGCTTGTTACGATTTTTACACTGCATTTTAAAATATTTTTCTCACATTTGTTGGATTGAGGACTACAAGTAAATGCTTTAGCATGTAATTTGAATTTAGGCACATGTTAAATAGTTGACTGGTTCTATAAAAGCAATAGGCTTAACTGGATGGGACCCTTTCACCCTGTATTTATATAGTGGATTGGAGGTTAGAGGTTTTATAAGCTCACTTTCATCAACATTCACATTTTACTTGTAGCACATGAGTCTTGCTGAGGTAATTTTAACATTGCTGGTCAGTCAAGATATAACCACACCACAATACTCACATTGTGTCCCGAGTCCTTACCTTATTCTGAAATAGTATATTTTGTCCACAGTAGATTTTCAAAGGTTTTTCTTTTTGCTTTTTTTTTAACAGAGTGTTTTAAAATATTTAATTATAACTCTGCTACAGTGCTGTGATAGAGAAGGTAGAGGGTTTTAAAACCTCACCTAGAAACAGCAAAAGCTCATTTTCTGTTTACTACCTAAATGAAGACAAATGAACTGTGCAAAATGAGTATATATTTTCTTTTATCCCTGAAGTTCTTGTAACAGATTGGTTTCCAAGGGGACCTAGATATTCAACTGATAAAAGGGCTGTTAGTTTTCTGCTGTAAATTACTGTATATACATGTTTGTTCGTATGCAGAGGAAAGTGTATTACATTTCATAAAACTGGCCAAGGCTTGACAATGTGTTTCAAATAACAAATCTGGCGTTGACAGCTTACGTAGCTTCCTGGTTTTGAATCATGAGTACAACTTGCTCACTTTCTATGATGTCTGGGGGAAAACAGCAGGTAGCTTTTAAACCAGAGCTAACCTCCAGGTGCTCTTGTGTTTCTGCTGATTTTAAATGCAGGAATTCGCCATGTCATTTTTACAGTGTGTTAGAGGAGGAAACATGCCAGGAAGCCAGATTAAAAGACATCTTAAATTGCAGAAAAAGGTGATTAGCTGCTTCCCCCTCATCCCCCCCTTCTCCCAAGGTTCTAACAGCCTCAAGGCACTCTAGAGAGAAACCTTATATGCTGCAATAAAATAAGGGTGACTAAATTTAGCTTTTAGGAGGTATGTAGTGAGACAAGTAGTCATTTGGATCCTTTTTAATGCAGATAAATACATCAGGAAATTCACTTCAAATAATGCAAACAATACATTTTAGGGAGGGAAAGTAGTACTATACTATGAATTCCTACACTGAAAGAACAAAGAACGAGGTCACACAGATTAGAAGTAGAAAGAAATAGAAGTACCTATCAGTGATGTACACGTACGATTTTGTGCTTACAACTGCGCGGGTTGGTTTGCTAATGCATTGAGACCATATAGAAGTTACATTTTTGGACCATACTAAAACTGCAGAAGTGTGGTGGACAACTGGATAATGATCATGCGTGAATTTAATTCGTCATAATGTTTCAATATGTATAGAATGGAGCTCAACTTCAAGTAAATTACCTAGAAAGGTTAATTTTAAAACTGACAGATTTTCAGATTAAAAATTACACTTATTTTGTACAGAATTATGTAAAACACAAATCTGTTGTATGTAATGAGTAACAGTTTTGAAAACTATAATTCTTTAGCTTTATCAAGGCTTTTTTCCTTCCAGAAATCTAGATTATCATGTTATAACCTGAAGTATCTCACCAGGATAACAGTGCCCTTTCTTTTTGTACATATGGATTGGAAATTTCTTTACTGTTATGTGGACACTTTCTATGTTAGTTTTGATGCATAATACTTTGAATCCTTTTATACAAACTAGAATGTATGTGTAAGAATTACTGTCACTGCAATGTAGTAACTACAAACTTATTTTTAAATAAATAGAAAACATGTTTTTCTAAGCTGTCCAACAGTGTTTGTTTCTATCTAGTAATTTACTGTGCTATGCGACAATTGGTTGTGCGCTTTTCAGAACTCCCTAAATTCAGCTCCTTTTGATTCCTTGTGGAATATGGTATCTGGTAGTACGGTATGTGGGTAAGTGGGAACAGACAAAATTGGAACTGGAGCACTCTCTGATAGAGATCAGAATTTGCTGTTTGGTAGGGGTTTTCACTAAGCCCCACAGTTCAGGAGGCAATATAAAGGCAGTAGCGTCTGGCACTGAAGACACCGTGTTGCCAGTCCTCTTAGCTCACTTTCACATGTGCACCAGGGCACCCGCCTCTACTCCTCCAGGAACTCTTCCCTGTTCAGGTGACAACTGTTTGTACCAGAGCTACATCCAATCTATGGAAATCTGCTTCCCAACAGCTGTAGAAGGAGCTAAAAACACTTAAGCAGAGAGAATTCCCTGCCTGTAGAGTACTGGTCTGCAGCCTAGCGCCCTGAGTGGGTGATGCAGGGAAAAGTCGACACAGGATGTGTTTTCACAAAACTGGAGGGTTGGTTTGTTTATGTCTATGTTTTTCTGCTTAATAGATGCAAGAAAAAAAGAAATGTGGATTCTGTTTAATTTCACGTGTTATTTGCTTTATCAGATGATCTTTTCCTCCTTACGTTCCTTACCTGAAAACACAAGGAAGTGATGGAAGAGACTCTCACTCACCTCACAAATGCAGGTATGTGTGCTTCTGGGCGACGGGAATGTGCAATGGTCACAGGGGAATGAATTGAGTTCCCTGTGGCTTTCCAGGCTCCATGTGAAGTCTGGCAAAAGCAAGACTTGTTTTAGCAATTGAGGAAAAATCTCTGTCCCAAGGATCCGTGTGAGTTTTGCTCATTGGCGCGTTCTGCTTGGAGAAGATAATTTTAGAATACTGAAAATATGACACACTTCCTTCGGTGCTGCTGTTATGTCCTGGAGGTGGTAGTTGTGTTGAACGTGCATTTCCAGTATTACAGCACAATAGTAATAGTGGTGTGCTCATCCAAGCATAAGCCACTCCAGGTCCAAGGTTTTAGTTTTGTTATTGAGAATAGTCTTAAGCAGTTAATAACCTTTTCTTTGTTTTGAAAAGATCTAAAAAATCTTTTTCTGTGTAACTCTGTACAGAATCCTTAGAATACAATTGTATCCCAGTTCCCATTTCTGTGACAGGTATCTTTTTGAAACCTACTGTGGTTATTTTCCTTTGTGTAGAAATCAGGACTTTGCTTAGGGTTAACAGATGCTGTGAAATGTTGGTACCTGACTGTGCTGTTGGAGCTGCTATGATCCAATTAGGATTGTTATTAAGGTTCCTTAGAAATTCCTCTGCCCAAATTAAGGTGCAAACGAGACCATATGCCAGTGACAATAATATGGGTTTTATTGATGGTAAATATAAGAGAGAGAGAGAGAGGAAGAGAGAGAGAGCGAGAAAGAAAGAAAGAAGTAGAAAATATAGAGAATAGGTGGGGGGACAGAAAGAAAGTGACAGGGACAGAATAAGGAAAATGTCACCACTCCATGGATCCCAACGATGTTCTGTTGATCCTCTCCAGCTGGTCTTCTTGGCAGTGAAGGTCCCCCCAAAAAGTGTAGAATCCGATGGGTAGATATGCTCAGGTTGGGCAGGCATGTCCGGGCATGTCCCCCTGGGGAGGGGGCAGCCTCTTACAGCAGTCTCTGGGTCTGTTGCATCACTGCAGTCCTGTGGGGCAAAGCCTCTCCCGTGGATGTCCCGTGGGGCTGGGGGTTCCACAGCTGGGCCAGTTTGTGTAATCGGAGGATGGGTGTTTATTGCCTCTCACCAGAGGTTGCACCATGCATCCAAAACCTCCTCCTCCCCTCCTCGGCTGGGGGGAGTCTGTGTAAACCTGGCTTCTGTGAGCTGTGCTCTGCCCCCACCCCAAATTCAGTTGGAGGCTTTGGTTCATTGTGGATGCATACCTTTCCCTCAGCCTGAGGTGAACTGAACAATAGCTTTTCTTTAATCTAATCAGCAGTTCAACTTACAGTTCAAAGTTCTTCAGGGAGGTTTCTGTGGCTGTAGCTTCTTTAAAATTTTATGTCAATGTTTGAGGCATAAACTATTTTCAGTCTCTGACAGGAGCACGTGCTGGTTTTAACACCGTCAGGAAATTAAACTCCAAACAAGCCACACCCCAGCCCCTGCCACTTCCAGTAAAGGAGGGACAATGAACTGAGAGACTGTGGGTAGAGAGAACTTACTGAAAACAAAAAACGATGGAATAAGACGCACAGAGTACAATGCAAAAAGAGAAAGTGTTTTACCCACAGAAAGGTATTCACCACCAGGAACAGGAACAAGGTGGTGGATGCTCCCCGTGGGTCTCGTCCGTGTGGTTTCCCCAGACAAAGGCAATAGGATGATCGTTCCCATGCACTGCCCACGTGGTAGTCAGGAAACAAGGGCAATATGGTGGGGGAGTTCCAGTGGCTAACATTTCCCAGCCCAAAAGAATGGCAAACAGCGATGGACAAAACCCCCTGGAAGCTGGGTCATCGGAGCAGGGGTTGCGCCGCTGCTCTGCCGAGCTCAGTTCTGTGCAGGTGCCTTTGCTGCCGCTTCCAACACTCCTCTGCACCAGGGCAGGAGAGGATGGTCCCACTGGGATGCCGGCTTCGTACTGCCCCTGGTCACTGTCCCTGCAATGCCACACCTGGGAGCCATGCCGCAGCCTCTCCCCAGCACCGTGTCCCACAAAAGTTTCCCGGGACGGAGTCCGCAGTCCTTTGCTAACACCCTCCTGCTGGAGCAGCAGAGGCAAAAGTGGCCAACTTCCAGTAAGGGCGCCTGGCTTTTCCTGCCGAATCCACATCACGGTGATGCTGTGTGTGGTACAGAGTAACAACTTGGTCACACCCACACCGCTAAACTCCGCCCCCTCCTGTAACCAGGACAGATCACAACGCTGATTAAATGAAGGAAATTGTGTGATCATTGAATTTGACCATTTTGTTTTCAAAGTGAAAAGTTTTTGTGCCAAAGCCTGTGCTCTTTCCTGCACTAGCAATCAATATGAGCTTTGCAAAAAATGTTTGTCGTTTTTCCCAAAGATAAATGAGCAAAGTGCAATGGCTTTAAAAATTAATCACTGTTGCTAGTTGAAGCAAATGTGAAAATAAAGCAAATGCCAGCAAGCAACATACAGTGTGACTGGAATTTAAATAGCATAAAATTGAGTTACTGTACAACAAATTATAATGCAAAATATAATTTTTGTGGCTTTTACTACTGTTAACAGGAAACTGAAAGCCCAAAACATCTGGTTGTTTTTCTAGCTCAGAGAAATACTGTACTAAAAAATCTTTGCAAGAGGCTTAATTTACTGTTTGACAGGAGCGCAGTGAGAATTTATGAATCTTCTCTTGTACTTTGAAATCTGTGTGAGTGCTGAAGGGAAGACAGGGTAGAAAATTTGGGAATGATGTTCCTAGTCTGGTAGCAGCCATACAAATTTCCTTTGTTTCCTTTCCTTGTCTCTGAAATGGGGAGATTTTATCTAAACTTGGTCTGTTGGCCTTTCATTTTACTTCAGCTAGGTACATAAATGAAAAAAAAAAACAACCAAAAACCAAGAAGGAAGCAAGAGCAGAGACAGGTAACCAACTCATTCAGCATCAAATTTCTGTAAAGGCCTGTTCCTGGATGTACTGACTTCAAACAATGTTAGCATTCAAGAGCCAGGCAGCCTCAGCCATTAATTTGTGTTTTGTCTCAGATCTCTGAATCTGACTTTGAACAAGGATATTCAAAATAATAAAGACAGTAACTTAAAATGTAAACCTAGTTAGAGTTGCTTAAAATATTAGAAAGAATTACTGTATTTGTGTTCTGTAGCAGAGAAATCTAGTGGGGTTATTTTTTTTTTGAAATTTGAGCACCTTATTCAAAACTTGAATTCTCTCAATTATTAAGGAAGATGGTGTAAGCTTCCATGAACTGCTAAGAAATGGAATACAGCTGTCAAAACTTAAACCAAAAAAAAGAGCTACTTAGAAGTCTTTAATTCAATCCTCTCAATACACTGCCTATTTTTACCCAGCTAGAATCTCAACTTGAGGAGCTCAGTGTATGTGCAGTCTGTACTGTTGTTGTCCTTCACTGACACCAGTTAATCTGCATGCACAAGAACATGGGGAAAGATTAAATATCTAGAACTCAAAACTTTTATGCTGTTTAACGTTTGTAAAGTGTTTGAAGTTGTAAAATGTGTGTTAATGCTAAACTCTTCTGATCAATAAAAGTTTACCAGGGAAATCAGTGGTTAAGTTACTTAGAAAAAATTACTAGAAAATTCACATAAGCGTTGTCTTAAGAAAGGGCAGATCATCTGAAATTGTGTTATGGTCAGGATTGTTTATTTTTTCTTGCGTGCTAATTTATGAAGTTGTAATTTTCCTCTGGCTTTGGCCTCTTCTTTGCCCACCTCTGAGTCACGACAGAGCACACAGGGCTGGTTTCTTTATGGCTCTTGCACTGAAAATCTCTGCCCAAGCACATGGGGAATAACCTGTTTTGTAAAAGAAGCATCTTCATCTTGCAATTTGATTTACTTTGTATTAAGAAAGTGTCTTAATGTTTGGGTAGTACTAAGTTGCTTGAGTCACACTTTAAAACCTTCAGCCTCCCTGAGGTAGGATCAGGTGTTTACATGGTTCCTGAGGTTTTGCTCAAGGGAGCTGGTAGGTCCCAGTGTTTACTGCAGCCTGGGCTGGTGTGATGCAAACACAGCCACAATGGCCCCAAAGACTGTTCTCCTTGGGGTGGGCTGTGTGAGGCCAATAGGTTGGTCTGAGCAACCTGATCTAGCTGAAGATGTTTCTGGTTGTTGCGGGGGGGGGGGG
>VXAZ01009303.1:1834477-1888419 GCA_013399875.1 Gymnorhina tibicen | reverse complement strand
AAAAGATCCCTTCCAACTCAAACTATCTATGATTCTGTGATTAAAAAACTATTTTTCTTAGGCAGAATTTGTATCTCTATTCTAGGCTGCTATTCATCTAAGTTTTCAATTGGGCATTCCTGCCATGTTGCACAGGTTTAAATCCGTCAACGAAAATCCATCCTAGGCCTGGCCCCTTAGTTCCCACATATTCACTAGATATGGCTTGAGAACATTTTGGGGTTTTTTCACAGTTTTGCCCTTCAGGGAGCTGTGCTCAGTAAGTGAGAAGTGACGGCCAGAACATTTCCTTTCTCTTGGTAAGACTCAACATTTGCTGCTGATGAATTTCTCTTCTTGTCTGTAACGTTCCCATTGCTCTGATCTCTCTGGATCATTTGCAGTTTGAGTCTGCCTGCTCTGTTTGCTCCCACTCTGATTTGGGTGCCATCAGCAAATTTGGTTGCTGTTGAATTTAGACCAAAGAAATCCGTGCCACAGATGAGACTCAGGGCCAGGTTTGACCCCCCTGCAGCAGCCAGCAGGGGCAGGCACGGAGTTTCTGTTGGGCGCTGACACGTGCGCTACCGAAACCACCCGGGACACTCCTGCTTCAGCTGTGCCGGCATCCAGCTGTGACAAAGCCGGGCTCACGGACCGCACCAGGTGCTCTCTGAAGTACCAACAGCGTGGTGAGAGGCACAACATGAGGCTGGGTTACGTGTTTGTGTTAGGACACATTTTGCATAAACTTCACATGAGAGAACTACCTCCGGACTTCTATTCATAGCCGGTTCAAGCCACTAGTCTACATTCACAGAAAAAAACCACCCAGGTAAGGAACGTTACTTTTCTTTAAGTTCGCCTGCAGAAATAAATTAGAACTCTTTATTTCTTTATTTTAATCTCTTTAAAACTGTCGAGGTGTAAAGTCCACGTGGGTGTTTGCTGCGTTTTGAGATTAAGAAATCCTGATCACGGTCTGCCCTGAGAGCTTTTTTGTGCGAGGGAAAGACGAGAGCAGGGGACAACCTCCACACCCGGCAGAGAGCCTGGCCCGGGTTCAGGCTCGGCGCTCGCCCCTCCGGGGTCCCTTTGGGCGTTGTTGTGCAGGGCAGAGCACAACCCTCCCCTCGGCCCCACCTGCCGCCCGCAGCCCCGCCTGGGCACGCAGCCGGGACGCGACGGGACGGGAGAGGACGAGACGCGCCGCCGGGTGAGGGGCCGGGAGCGGGGTACAGCGGGGGCCGGGCAGGAGCGGGGTGGCTGCGGCTCCGCCGGGCGCTGCCGGCTCGGGGCTGCTGCGGCTCGGGCCCCGCTCGGGGGGCGCAGGCACAAGGCGCTTCTCGCGGGGCGTTTGGGTGCTTCGGAATATGCACAAAAATGTTTTGATTCGGGCGAACTCTCTATACACTACTGCATTCTTCCTGTCTGGGGGATCCAGCTGCTCAAAAAGCCGATTTTAGAAACAGGAGGAAGATGTGCAGAGGCAGAAGTTGTATTGCCGCGCTGTCTTAAGTGCTGTGGGCGGCGCGGTAGCGATCCCCGGGTCCTCTCCAGCCCTCCGGCCTCGCAGGCTGCTCATGGCTATTTGGTTGAACTGTGACTCCTCGTCCCCCCACAACATACACGGCTAAACAAGTACTCTACAACTACTGATAATGTCTAAAAGGAGATTAGGAGATGTTTTGTCTTTGCTGGTGGCTCTAAAGCAGATGATGCAGAAGTGAAAAATACAGTTCGTGGTAAAGCTTCACCACACACTAAGATGTTTTCATATTCCTTGCAATACTCTTTGAGCCTCCTTTGGCATTGTTTTGTGATCTTTACTACTTTTGCTGGGCAGTTTTCATAGAGCTACCTTTCCACATGCACACATTCTGTGTATATTACAGTAACCCAAATTATTTTGCGAATTACCTAAACTAGTAAAGCAGGATCTAGAAGCCACTCGGACACAACTGAGGTGAATTCCTTGTGCTTGCAGGCTGAATATTCCACTCCAGAGAGTAGGAGCAGCAACAGCTGCTCCTGGAGAACAGAGAGTGGGTGTGGGTGAATGCTGCAGTAAACCTGGGCACTCTGAGAACACCTGTGTAAAAGACACAACTCCCGGATTTTGGCACGTCTTAGTTCTGATTTGAAAAAGCCCCACAAATGTAAAGACAGTAAACGTGCTCGTGCTCCTTAGGTGAAGGTGAATATCTTAATTGTATGGGGAAGGAGGAAAGAGTCACGAATATGCACTGGTATGGTGTTTCAGATGCCTATGGAATGAGAGGTGATGTCAAATCCTTTTCTAATCTAGCGATGGGACTGTTGCACATTATCGACTTGGTATGATGCTATACGTGCCTTCAACCTGAAAGAAAAACCCCTTAGGTCTGTCAGATGTGCAATTATCACTGAATCTAAGTGGATTATTCTTGAGGCCATCAGTCTGACATGTCATGACAAAGCAGCACAATGAATTTTGTTCATGGACAGCAGCTTTTTACTGCAAATTGGACAACCATACAGATTCCCAGTTCTTCTTTTTTTCTCTGTTTACAGACAAAAAGGATGCCTGTATAAATCTTAAAATCAGGTTTTTGCTTTGTCTTGTGAAGCTGTCTACTTTATTATTCTATTAGCTTTTATAAGTACCATCAAATTCAATGCAGTTAAATTGGCCTAAATTAAGTGTGCTCCGGCTGTAACTGAAATGCCTGAGTACAGATTGTACGTTATGTTGTGAACCAGCAAAGCAACCTGAAGGAAACTTTTAAGTACTACACATCTAGCAAAGCTCACGGCTACGCATTTTGTATCTTTTTTAAAATTTTCCTCTTTTTGGAGTAGGGAGCAGTGAAGTGTCTTTCACGAAACTTCCTGTTGGAATGCCACACATCAATGCAGCTGCAGCTCTGCAGATTTCCATGCTGCTCTTTGCTTTTCCTGCTCAGTACTTCATATCTCAGTGGTACGGAACGGACTCCGCCGAGCGCATCCAGTTAACAGAAAGGTTGTAAGACTCACCTTCCCTACTGCATTTATTTGTAAGAGAGTTCTCTTTCTTATCCCCAATGAGACTTTGTCCTGGAAAGCTGGAGTGTGGGTGGATTGGCTAGTCCTATACAAAACCAACGTTTAAATCACACCTCAGGTATTTTTGTGGCTTAATATGACTGTATTTAGTTGCGTAAGGATGTCTTTCAAAATTCAAATAGCAATTGTTGTTTTCTTCACATAAAAATCTTTATAGCATGAGTGCCTTAATCTCATTCTTTTTTGGGACATTCCAATATATGTTACTAAGGGTTATGTCCCTTTCAAAAGGTGAAAATTAAGCATTTGATTAAGTAACATTAGTTCTAATTTTCCATCACCTTTTGACACTTACTGTTATAAAATATTTTCTTGCATAGTATGACTCAGTACAGACCCTTAACCAACGAAATTAGTTCACAGTAAATTACTTAAGGCAGTGACAATGATAGAGTTAAATAAGGAGTGCCATTTCGTGTATGAACTAAGATGATGCATATTGACAGAATCCCACACATCTATCTCCAAATAAAAAGTGGAGAATATTACATCAGATCTAAATTTTTGATAGTGGTATCCACTGGCAAACATTGGTATCTTGAAAATGAACCATGCAAAGAGAGACTCAGTTGTAAATGTGGCCTGTGGAGTGCACTGGCTGTGTAGTTCATCTGTGGAACTCCAATACATGAAGCGGTAAGAGCCAAAGATTGGCCTGATGAAAAGAGAACTAAGCTTGGCTTATGTATAAAGACCCAGAGTGAAATAATTTTCAGGCCTCATGGCACGGGTCAACTACTTACTATTTAGATTTATGCAAAAACCTGTAGGCTTTTTTTAATAGTCTTTTGATTATGTACACCATTTTTAAAATATCTCATGCCCGCTATTCTCAAGTAACAGTTGAAGCTGCAGAATCTCAATGTAATATAACAATTCCGATGGTCTGAGTACAGGAAGAAAGCAATCTTGTAATGAAAAATGGTATTTTCCAAAATTTACATACGGTTTACTGGTACAAGTAATGATTGAAAGAATATTCATTTGCAGTCTTGATATTAATCTTAAGGAGAACTTGCTCATGGTCCCTGATGCTTTCTTCCTCTTTGCTACAGAAGTGAAACTTTAAAGTTTAAATATTAGAAATCTGTGTAAGAATTCTAGAGAAGGTTTTAAAAACAATGATTATTTTTACTCCTAAAGGATAATTGCCTCTTGGAGCATCTCAACAAGATCTTACTTGAGTCTGGATGCGTGGGCGGATCGTTTAAAGCTGTGGCTCTCAAAGACAAGGTAGGGTGTTGCCATCTGCACTTAACAGGTTTCAGACATGGTCTGTTCTTAGCAGGAAGGTGTGTTGTGGGGGAAATAAGTGACAAAGAGGAAGTATCTCTCATTTGCTTCTTGAGACTGATCTGGAACTTTCTACCAGTTTTAAGAAAACCTTGTGCTTATATTCTACACAAACATCAAAACTGAACTCCATGTGAAACTAAATGTAGCTCATAGCAGTAATCCTGTATGTGTTATCCTTGAAATTTATCTGACTCTGAAGTCAGGACAATTAACCAAATTAATGACTGTAAGCAACTACATGTTTGTAGGATCAGATGCTAAAGCGTTGGATGGATATCTTATGCACTATATGGTAGTTCAAGAAAATATGAATTAGGAATCACAGAAAATCTGTGGGCTAAGAAAAAGGGGAATTTTGATTATTGGCCACGTGAAAATGATTGGTCTAGAAAAAGTAAAATTTATATATACACACACACCATTTTAATTTAAGAAGACTGTTCATGGGCTTCTTTGGGTTCGCTGAAGGGCTTATTTGAGAGATTTAGTTCTTGTACAGTAGAAATACTCCAAAGGTTTTTCCTTGTCTGGACCCTCAAAGATCCTTTATTCTCCATCCATGTACAAGGATGTCAAATCCTCTGAACTGTGGAGGATCCCAACTCAGTTTTGCTCCCAGCAAAACCTAGGGGAATGGTATATGAATGGAATCAGAAACTGTGCCCTTCTTAGGTTCACCATAAATTGCTTTGCAACTTTGGGGAAAGCTTCATGTATATCTAATGATAAAGCCTGCAAAGATCAAATGATCCATTGATTATTTGTATACAGTTGGAGCTGTTTGTGTCTTCTGAATATTTTTTAAAGAATTGGTTATCCTAAAAATAATGTCATTTGAGACCTTCCATATTAGCTGCTGTTTTAAACAATGCAGTTGGACAAGTAAAGATTTTGCCCATTCCTCTTTCTGTTAAGAGGTATTTGTCAGTCTTGAGTCTTCCTAAACATTTGAGCTAAACCAAAACTTTTTAAAAAAAGCATTGTTTGCACAGGAACCTGCTCTCACTTTCTTCCAGGCAGGGTGAAGGGAGTAAGACTGAAAGACACCATCAAAGAGGAAGGAGACTAGGACAACCTGCAGTTCTTTGGCACCAATGGTTTGCTGGCTAGTATGGATGGAGAATGTTACCCAAACACCTGTTTGGGTACTACTCTGTTCATAGACTGCTGCTGTTGCATTGCCAGCAGAAGGAATATTTGAAAGTGCAACTGAAAGCCTAAATGTTCAGTTTTCTCATTGTTTCTTTACACTTTCTCTTTTTCACAATAGCAATGAAAAACATTAGCCATTTCCCTTTTCTCAACACTTCTGTCCCTTACTCCCCACCCTTTAAATTCAGATGAAATTAGGTCTAGTGCAGAAGGAAGAGCTATACCTACTGCAGCCTTAGGCAGGGACTCATTGCCAGACACCTTGTCCATACCAGTGTAAACCAATTTTTAAAGACTTTACAAAAGATACTGAAGAATCACGCTGTTAGAGTGCAGAATAGTGTTTGCTCATCTCTATAAAA
This sequence comes from Gymnorhina tibicen, assembly GCA_013399875.1. Lineage (NCBI taxonomy): Eukaryota > Metazoa > Chordata > Aves > Passeriformes > Artamidae > Gymnorhina > Gymnorhina tibicen. The sequence goes on along the minus strand of VXAZ01009303.1, from coordinate 1,882,543 downwards.
TTAGTGGGTTTCCTCTGATATAAAAATTCTAATGCAACTGTAGAGTAACATATTCAAAGAAATGAGATTCATACTCCTTTTTTTCTGTTGGAACAAATTCCTTTTTCTTGTGTATTTCTTAAAAGTGTTCTTAATGTAAAACTCACACAGACTTCAAATTGTAGAGAAGTTTGTATCAAAGGCTTTGCAGTATCCCACTTGGGATAATTAACCTTCTGATTATTACTAAAACTCTGCTTCTAAAAACTTGTTTATATGTTGAGTTATTAATTTTACATTTTAGGAATTGGTACTATGGAGAAAACAAAACTAAAAGTGGTGACAATGAAGCAAAACCCCATTCTTATTTTACAGGTATTGAAGTTTTTGTAATCCTTTTGTATTTTACTCATGATGTTGCCTATAGTGGATTTCTATACCTTATTTGTAAAGGACAGACTTTTTTCATCTCTCTAAACATGATTGATAATACTCAGTAAACAAAAGGGAAGATGTAAAATCCAAGGCCTCTCCCCTGTGTTGTGTAATAGTATCAGTATGATGTAATTAATTTTACTGAATACACCAGCGTATGTATTTTGTATTGACCTACAAACAGCGGTACAGCTTTCAAATGAACTGATCTGGATCAGTTTCATAAAAGGAAAAAGAAACAGTTGACCAGTTTGGTCCTGGAAAAAAGTTCCCTGCAATCAGACTGAATAGAAGAATTCTGTGACCTAAACTGGTAAAAAATGTCACAATCAGTTACCACATGTAAGCACTATAAAATACTGTATGTAAGGCTGAAGTAATTGTCAATGCATACACACGTTAATGCTTTCTAAACCTCTACTAAGATCCCTATGTAATATCAAAGGCATACAAATAGAAAAGTGCCTTTCTTAGTGGTTGTTCCTTTGTCAAACATAGTAATTAATGTTCTGGGGGAAAAAAACACAGCACCTGTTCTTCTTTACTTCATCTCTCAATCTAATTGTCAGTTCTATTCAGGTAGAAGTCAGAAGAATTTCTGTTAAAATGTTTAATGTAACTGATCAAACTTTTATCCTTGCTAAGTCTTTTTCTTTTTTAAATTAGAATCAACTCATGTTCACAGTCCAAAGCCTGACTATATTAAGTTCCGTGTGGGCCAGGTAATAATTCACAGAAGATTTGGCTATTCAGGAGTCATTGTCGGATGGGATGTAAAAGCTAACACTCCAGAAAAACAACTACAACCCAGATATCCTCCAGTGAAACAGGTCTGAATGTACTAAACTCTTGCTTTATTAATATACACACAGAATAACTCAAGTTAAAATACTCTCAGAAACACTGTTATAGACCAACTTCCTGCTATCCTAGCGGGAAACACTCCCGAGTCTTTTATCACCTGTGCAGCTGAGTGGTACCTTTGCTGCTTCTGCACTGTGGTCTCAGTACACCTTGGCTTTTGCACCACTGACTGGCTACGCTTTGCTGGTCAGGGCTGTAGTGGACATATCTCAAAATTACTCACTTTTTATACACAGTGTTGTATTTAAAGTAGCAGGGTCAACCTATTATGTCTGAATGGATTTCTCCTGCTGTGCAACTAAAGTTGAGAAGCTGTTAAGTCTTTTATCTGGTTATTCATAATTGGTGGCATCTTCACAGCACCTAAGAAATGCAAATAATCCTCAGTGTTTAATCAGTTTCAGTGAGAAAGCAATTTTTTGAGGATTTGGTTACTTGGAGTGTAAATCTATTTAAAAACACATTTTTGTTAGAATTCTTAAAGCCTTTGAATTTATCTAGCTTTAGTCCATGTATTTGAAAATCAGATGCTAAATCTTAGTTGACAGTGCAAATCTGGTAATGCAGTGCTGCATACTCTGTATGCCACTGACATGCTGCTGAAGTGGTAGGAAGACCCTAATCATTAAGTCAAAGAGGACTGAAAATGAGGAAAACATGAAAACCTTTGCCTATAGCAGAAAATTTATGTTCAGCTGGGAACTGACATTCAGTCCCATTTTGTGCATTTGGTTCCTTCCCTGATGTAATTTTATGCAACTGTCGCTCATCTTTGGCTTCTAAAACACCTGCATCCTTGCTTTCTCTTCTCCTCTCAGTAGCGCTGTCACCAGCTGAACCCTCAAGAATTTCCCAGCAGACACTGATTCTTTTTATGTACCTTACATTGTTCTGCTGTCCCAGTGGCCTTGTGTTCATCTTTGTTTTAATTTAAGTAGCGATGACAAGGGGTTTAAGTGTCTTTTGTTGGTTTTGGGTTTTTAATTGCCTTTGCCTATCATGTCATAAGCACCCGCTATGCAAAATGCCATCTGACCTTCAGGCAGCAACTACTAAGCTTAGTCCTTGTAAATCCCTCAAAACATCGGCCAGGTTTTCAGCCCAACTTTTCCTTGCCTTCCTCTGACTTTACACATCTTTATGAAATCACTGAGCAGAGGCCACTGCCTGTCTCACTGATCAATACTGATTGCTTCATGAACTCTATCTGTATTCATCCATCACCTTTTTGTGCTTAGATTGTAGGTTACTTTGGGCAGGAATGTTTATGGATAGCAGCAAATACTGTGGCCCATATTCTCTGGCCCAGGATTTGTTTTCATAGGCACTTCTTTGTTGGAAGATTCTTGTATATACACACAGAAGTTGCCTTAGCTCTCTCCAGGATCGGGACAATGGTTGTTGGAGGTGGCATTATGTTCTGAACTTGTCTCTTCCTGTCTGGAGTTCAGTTGCCACTTGTGAAGGAAGAAGGGTGGTAACAGATGGTCATGGGGCCTATGTGCAAAAAGCAGGGATATTGTAAGTCTTGTTTCTTGCAAGGTCTGTGGGGAAAAAAAAGTTTAATTAAACTCTTCACTCTTAAAAATGTTTCAGCTATGCCAAGAACTTCATGTGTTGCAGTTCTGATTGCTTTATACTTAATTCTCCAAACTGACATTGGTAAAATCATAAAAATGAACTGGCTGTATATATATTTTTATATATATATATATATCTCAAGTGGATTTACATTCTGTAAGCCTACTGAAAGTTAACTGATTATAATATGTAATCTTTAGTCATCATCTCTCTTTGAGGCTATTTATTTTCTTTCTATTTTTACAGGATCTAAAAGATACCCCTTACTATCGAATTCTAATTAACAAACCAAATGGATTAGGCAAATCTACAGCTTATGTTCCTGAGGAAGAGATAACAATTATTATGGGATTAGAGGTAGTATTTATTTTTTATTCAGTTGCAACGTGATTGTTATCCTGTATGTTTAAAAGTTGGCTGACCTTTGGCTTAATAGATACTAGCTAGGCTGCAAAGTTAGTGAAAACTAATAGAGAAAGTGGATAAACAAATTACTGCTGTACTTTCAAGCATGGGTTTTTGGAAGCTGAAAAATGACCAAACTCAGGTACTACGCACTTTAAAGTATCCAACTGCTGAGGTTTCTGTTTTAGCAACTTGATTTCCATTATGTATAGGCTGTTGCAGACACAGACTTTTGTTTTAGAATTTCTGGGGATCTAGCAAAGTATGTTGGTTTCTCGATTCTACTCTGAAAAATCTGCATTTCAAACAGCTCCTGCTCAGCTGCTGCCCAGACTGAAGAATGTCTCCTTTCTTAACTGCAAAACTCTTTGGGAGCCAAAAATTCCGGTTTGTGTATCAGGGTTGAAGTAGCTTTTGATTCCCAGCTTATGCAAGGCACACCTGAGTTTTAAACTAGTTTGAGAGTCTGATCCAGAAAACAGCCTTCAGGCACGCATGCCACATACAAGTGGCTTTTTGCAAGGGACCCCTATGCTGTTGTGGATGCCTTCTTTCAAATTGTGGATGGTGGCAGAGTCTGTATTTAAAATAAGAGCAAGTATGTGAACCATTCATCTAACAGGAGATGCTTGGTCTAGTCAAACAGAGGAGATTCAAATTGGTATCCTCTGCCTTTTGGGAAAACCTCCCAAAGGAATTATGTAAGTCAGACTGGCCTGAAGATTCTCCATGCTCTCTCTTGAAACTGTGCCGCTGCACATAAAGGACCCCTCTCAACCACAGTGTGACACCATCACCTCTTTCATTTGGGAGAAGCCTCAGTTCAGTCCATTCTGTTTTAGCCACCAATTGTAATATAAAATATGCCAACATGCCTGAACTTAAGAGCAGAAACTATGCTGTTCCAGATGAGTATCATAAATACTTAAAACTGGATTCTGCCCACACTGTCTAAAAAATGCACCTTTCACTACGCCAGTTAGCTGGCTACCTTCAGTTTCCTTTATATTCCATGGGGAGAAACAGATACTTCATCTTAAATATTTACTGTGTGGAATTAGCTTTTACGGTACCAAACTGCTTTATTCACCTGCATGGCAGGTTAATTCTCCACACAGATTATTAGAGGAACTATTGGTAACAAGTTCACAAAACCAGGTATTTCAAAGTTGTCTAGCTGAGATTAGTAACAGATGGTGAGTCATGCCTATACCTCAAGTTGAAAAGATCTGTGGATTGCCCTCTCTCAGCCTTTTGTACAGCCTAATAGGCACATAATTTCTTGAAGAGTTGAGTGATCAGAAATGCTTAGTCTTGTCATGACCTTTTCCCAGCCGACAGTTCTCAGCCGCTCACTACGGGCTTCCTGCATCCAGACAAGGCTTGGATTGTCCTTGGTGGGTTTGCATCTTCATGTTGGCCCTAAGGCCATCACCTGGGTCTGTCTTCACCATTTCCCCCACCGCTTCTTTACTGTTCATGCTGCCTCACTGGATTAGATAACTCACCCAGCTAAAAGAAATACCAAATAGCTCTAACAGCAACATGAGTGGGAGCTACTTCAGTAAGAAACTGATTTTAAACACTGATGCTGCTGTAAATCTAGCTTGTAACATCTCATGTGATCTGTTAAATGTTTGTAAAGTACTTGGACAGAGCTGCTATTCCAATAGCAGAAATTTGGTTATGGTACACAGAAAATTCCATTGAAGGTACCTTTATGTACATTAAAAACTCATCAGGAGTTTTCAAACAATGTAGTAACTTCAATTACTTGTTTAAGTATAAGTTTGTATTTATTGCCAATTCTGATGCTTCTTCAACTTGAAATATTTTTTCTCAGGTGTATCACCCTGATATGGAAACCTACTTCAGTGGATATGATGGGTCAAAATACATTATGCAGCCATGGTTGAAAAAACTCTACCCTCATGACTGAGTACTTCAGTGTCTGTTCATGTAATGTACATCCAGACAACAAATGTCCTTTTTAAACTTGAACAAACAGACACCAGGATAAAATGTATATTTTTTCCTTTGATGAAATAAAACATTCCTAAGCAGTTTTTATGTTGAACTCAATTTTGTTAGAAGCGAACGCACTGCATGTTCAGTTTGCCATAACTCAGCAATGGGGATTAATTTCCTTCCAGTTTTGGGAGGAAAGGTGTAAATGTAAGTTTCAGCAAGGAGTGCCAAACATTTGGCACATCAAATATCTCGCTGTTTTACAGGGGCCAAGGAACAAAATAAGCAGTTGTGAACTGTACTTTCAGAATTAATTGTAACATTAATTTTAGGGCACAGACTTACCATAAGAATGAAGTAAAAAAAAAAATCAAAAAACTTCAGAAAGCATAACAATTTTATTAAGAAAATGTGTAGGATTTGAAGGTTTCTAGAGCAACTTGTTTCTTCTGTTTTCTTTTCCCTTTATCTCAAACACAGCAAACACTCTACAAGAAGCATAAGCAGTAGCATTCTGGATTCTTTCCTGCAGAGTCTGTGAATCAGCAGAGTGCAACAGGTGACCGTCTATGTGGCCTCCCCATTCTTTTGTTTCTTCTTCTTTTATCAATAAAGGCTTTCCCAATGCCTGGCCAAACAGTCGACAGACTTCCTGGGCTTTCCGGCGTGTGTTTCGAACAGCAGTGACACATACTTGACGGCTGAGAGGTAGAAGCAGCAGCACAATAACAAGCAGGGCCAACTGATGTACCAGTGTTCCTGCCAAGCTTTTTTTTTTTTAACGTCTTGGGTTTTGTAACTGCAGAGATGCTAAGGCATATCATTTTCCCCCAGCTTCTGGGCCACAGCTTGGGCACTGAGGGGAGAGTGTGTGGAGGAAATGTCAGCATCCTCACTAGTTCCGATGAGATCAAGCATTTCCAACACCTGTATGCTGCAGGCATCCACGCTGAGTCGTGCAGAGCAAGAGTTCAACCCTTGCTCCAGGCATTTCAGTGGCTCAGCTACAAGGCACAGTAGCACCTGCTTAACCTCACTGGCCAGATTTCCTGATCTCCTGTAGATACCTCTGACATTGACTTTTGGCATCTCTGGAACCATTAATAGCAGCTAATTGAGCTTGCTTCTTGGACCAGGCAGTTCTTTTCTTTAAAGAGGCAAAACCCCAACCAAGACTGAACTTCATTCTGTGCCTCCCACTTAGTGGGAGAAGCCTGGACTTTGAATAGTCAATGCTTAAAACATATCAAGACTGTGAACTTCGGGGCAGCACGTTTTGATGCTGAGGAAGTGCCACACATGGTTCTTTCCAGATCATGTCAGCAGCTAACTGTAATGGGAATTGGCAAGGGTACTTAAAATTATTAACATTTGTTAACACACTTGCACCCTCATGAATAAATACAAATAAATACAAATCTACACATGATGTAATCAAAGCCAAATTCTGTTGACCTAAGATTCACAACAGATCATACTCCAGTGGAAATCAGTGGGAAAATATTTTTTATTACATTCTGTTTTTGCACAGGGACAAGAACAAGTTCTATCTTCTAGGCTGAACAGCATTAATTCATAAGTTATACTTAAATACTGAAATCTCTAACATAAATATTAATAGGTGTGAAGGAGCTACTTGCTCCCATTGCAAACAGCATAAATTATATATTCATATTAACTGAGGCTGTAAAATTTGTGGCGTGTGAGAGAACTTACCGAAGGGTGTCTATGGCTTCTGGTGTATGGTAGAAATGAGGTGGATTGACGGTAACAGAGGTTCCTAACTTTTCAATGAGTAGATTGCAAACATTCTGCATTTTTCCAAAATCGCTGAATATGATACAGACCTGGCAGTGAGCAAACACAGACATCACATGAGTAGTATTTTCATTTTCCACTACAACTCAACACTTTTATTTAAATCAGTATAAAGCCAGACATCTACAAGGTAACTAAACATACTAGTCCTATATATAACTCCAACATTTATGAACTTATAAGACTTCTACATAGCCCTAGAGACTAGCATTAGGTTTGCAACAGAAAGAGGTTCATTAAATGGTTTAAAATTGAGGATTAAGAAATCCCCTTTCTGAGGAAGTATGGCATTCTTGGTATGTAGACAATCTGAAGAATGATCCTGGTTCTTCCCTTTCTGGATTGCTAGATGCTAATTATGCAGAAGCTCAAGCAAAATGATGTAGAAAACATTGTGCACGAAGGAAAACTACATTTTAATTCCAAGCATTAGGTTCAAGAAACCTCAGCTATGAGATTAAGCTAAGCTGAGCCCAGTTTAGCTTGCAGTGAGCTCCAAATCCTGTTGTCTGAACAGACTCACTGCAGTGCTGAGAGGGAACTGGGCACTTCAGACTTGGATTAAAAACAGTTTAAACACCTAAGGTGTCTCTGGCTTTAAGAAGCATTAAATGAAAATGCATTAGGAATTCAGGTGCTTTTCCAAATGGTATGAAGCAGGCATCACTATCAGCCCTGGATCCAGAGCCCTATAGTTTTCCTGGTGGAAAGTCCAGGTAGGCAGCAACTTTCCAGGCAGGAGCCAGCTTTTCTCTGTGGCAAAGCTCAGCTGCCAGGACTGAAGCAATGACCAAGCGCTGATACAGCATTCAGGAATCAGAAATCCTGGATCCCTAACTCTTTTTTTTAGAAAAACTAAAACCTCACCTTCACTTCTAGTACAGTGTTCTCACCATGAGTCAGGTTCACCTTCTCTCTTATCCCCAACTCCTTTCTTTTTGCATACTAATACAGCTTCCACAGGAGTGGAAGAAAAACCTTCAGTAAAGAAAATTCTACTGCCAGCATCTGTGACATACAGTTGCCCCTGTGGTTGCTGCAGTCTATGCATCAATCTACCCCAGTGAAGGGATATGACACAGAAATCCAAGTTACAGCATGTCAGCTGCACTGCAGCAGCTTCCTGTGTGCATACCAGAGATTTACCTTGTGGAGAATGAGATAATTCAAGGAAGCTGAGTCTCTCAGTGAGAGAGAAGGGAGCTACTTCATATACAGAGTACAGTAAAAAGTAGTTGTTGACAATAATCACAAAGTAATTAATGCTCCCATCTTGTTACCCTTGATAGCCTTTTGGTGCAGTACCTAAACCTTATCCTGGCTTGGATCCTTGCACTGGTTCAGTGGCTCTGGAAGGTGCAGTATCCATTGAACAGAGACTGAAGATGAGGCTACACCTACTTTTTTTTCTTCAGTGGGAGTTTTTGCCATACATATAAAAAGCATACATCGCCCTGTGATGTTTTGCCAGAAAACTGTCCTAGATGTATTTTGTGGAAAGTCTCACTATGAGGACTGTCATAGTGTTTTCCAGACTGCCATCAGCATTTACAAGATTTGTTCCTTCTAGGGGGTGAAACAAAAGAATGATAAATTGCTCAGACTGGGCCACTTTTCGGCACTCAGGAACTTTATTGTTAAAAAAGAAGCACTTGACCATCAGGTACCCTCAGGGGCAGAAAACAACTAAGCAATAACTGATTTTGCTGTTCCCCCTCCTAAAAAAATCACAATATTCATTTAGAGCTACATCTAATAAATTCCACTTAAAATTACAGAGGATACTTGAACATTAAAATGCAAAGAAATGTTTTAACATCATCAGTTACTAAGGTTAAAAAGTGTGAAAAGGTAATAAGAGGCTATGCAAACCTACTAGAGACATTCCAAGGTTTGGATAAGGCTGTAAATGATAAGAAGTTATGGTTTATAAGGAGGCAAGTGTATTAAGAAATGCACAAAACCAACATAGTCTTTGTCCCATGAGAACGTCATGCAATAAGTGAACTAATATGATAAAGATGTTATAGAGCTTTGTAATCTTATACACAACTTCATTCTTCTGCATATTTTCCTTTGTTATTGTATGAATCAAAATTATTTCCTTACAGCTGAGAGAGTGTCTTGAATTCTTCATTATACTTTAAAATAGCTATTTGCCTGGGAATTTTTCAGTCTTCTAAAAATTCTTTACAGTAGACAAAGGGTAAAGAGTTTATAGAATGAAGTGACACATGACTTCCAAGACTTTACGTATAACACAGATATAATGGCAAACTCTTTCATAGAGAAGTGAGTGGAAGTGTGTTTTAAATTCATTTATACTGCTACAGTAGGCAAACATGCTGGTCAATGGAACTTCATTGGTTTATGAAGCTGCACTAATGAAACAAGGATATACATAAAGGGAGAAGCAAGGAGAAACTAATCTCTGCATAAAGAGTGGCCACACTGCTACCTCGGCGTGCAGGCCAGCCAAAACAGCAGCACTGTGGCTGGATTCTTCCAGTTCCGACCCCCGCGCCCCAGGCAACCACACAACTCTGGAACAGCAATTACAGCTGGTCCGAGCTGCTTACAAATGAACATTAAATCCAAGCAATTAGCTTTCCACATATAATCCTTGTTGTATAAAAACTAATAGCAGAAGAGAGATAATTGGTTAAGTTACCACTTAAGACTGAAGTTGTAAGCCTAACCTTGCCTGTAGCCTAAATAATAGTTTTATTAAGTTTTAAGTACAGGTCATCTAAAAAACAGAGTGATTTAAGCTCTCAAGGTAGTAGGTGTCTTCCAGGAGGAACTTAAAGTCATTCAGAACTTGACACTAATGCACAGCATTTAAGTACCTTAAGACTCATTTAAAAATCCAAATTTTGTTCTCGAAATTCTCAATAATTTCTGTATTTATTGGTGTTATTTAGATGAGAATATGCCTTAAAGCAAGCAAACTAAGGAGGCTGAACCTGTTTAAGAGGACTGTAAACCACAGCTCTGTAAAACAGCTATCGTTTTATTGGAGGCTTCCAGGTTTACTTTGTAAGAATCTCTAAAGTTGGGTAGTGATTAAAGTTTTATGGTCTAAAAAAATAAATTAGCTGAACACACATAATTTCCCTCAGTGAATGTTACAAGCACAGCATTTATTTCTTACTATGGCATGAATGTGCAAAAAATATACTTCCTTTAGCAGATACTGAAGTAAATGGGATCATTCCCATAATATCTACATTTCACAGAGCAATTTTTACCTACAGAATTCTGAGCCAATTACCCAGGAGACAATTAGCTTTGCTTTACCTAGAGCAAGCTGATGGCAGAGTTGTATAGAACAGACCCAAATCCAGGTGCTGTGCAACTGTGGCCTAAGCAGATCTTGCATTTGCTCCCAGTTCAAGGAGCTAAAATAATGAAAAAAAATAAAAGCTGACCTGGGGAAAAGAAAAGGTTATTAGCTGGGGCAGCTTTCTGAACCCACCAACTCCTTGAAAGAAGCAGAGGGCAGGAAGGGCTATGGGTGAAGAAGAGTTCAGAATTGTTGGTTTGCTCACACTGCCCCAGAACCAAATATGCTGGTCTGTAGCATCAGGTAACATTTAAAAAGCACACATTCATCTGGGAAGAAAACAAGTTCTGTGCACAACAGAAGACTGCAGCTGAACTCTGCTATAAACTGCAGTCATTAAATAGTTTTTTTGGACTATGCTGCCCTTATGCTCCTTGGTCTGAGAAAAGATAGTCTGCAAATTTTTATAGGTCTTTGACACACTTCTAAGTTTTTTATTTTATTTTTATTTTTGGTTAAGTTGAATACATACCTCTGCTTCCATTTGGTAAGTATTTTCTACTCTACTAAAATCTTCTGTTACAGTCATATTTTCTTCCTAAAACAAAGTAGAGGAATATAACCTTAAAAGACAGAAATTAAGCATCTGCTGTATGTACATGGTGTCCTATAATAGCTGAAATTTTTTGGCATATTACTTATGACTTTGTAACAGAAATTTTGAATTTTCCATGCAAATATCTTCCATTAAAAACTAGCTGGATATTAAAGACTTCTTGCATTATTCTAAGTCAATACAGTAGCTCTATAATGTAATTTTACTGCTATTCCCTTGAAGAGAACAATTAGGTCATAAAAGCGGCAGCTAGGTAGAAGCTGTGTGTATTAGTGTGTAACTGTAAATTCACCTGGTACAAAAAAATCTAGAAGCTTCAATTGTTTTTAGAAAGTTAGTATGTGAGAAGTACTTTTCAGGCCCCTATTTTAAGGTATTTTAGCAGCAGCAGCTTGTAGCAAGGTCATATGAACAATGACTGAAGAGCTATTATTCTGGCATAATGGTAACCTTTGAAAAAGGCTGTTCCACCAGTGATAACTCTCATCAAGAGCAGTTGCATTGGTCAACATAATGGCTGCACAGAGCACTAGGAAATCCTGTAGGACTTATAAATAAGGTACTGAACTCACGAAGATACAGAATAACTGCAGTTACATGTGAATATTTGACCAGCTTGCTGGTGGGCTAACAGTCACATTTCTTTCACCCACTTCGCTCTGCAGTAAACAGTTTGAATGAACAACTGATTGTAAAATTAACACAGCAAAAACCACAGCCTATAGTTTAATTGTAACTTTGCATGTAACACCCAGGAACTGTAGTAAAGCAGATACTCAGCTTTCCAGTTACTGAAGAAGTTTTATTTACTAAATTTATTTGCATAGGAAATATTTGCCTTCAATGTTGACACATTTCAAAAGATGTTTTGTGTCAGAATATTCCCTACAGATGCTCAAATCTTCAAGTTTATCATGTAGCATGCGTACATGCATAAGTTTATGCAAATGACATTAACCATGAGAAGCGTTTTCCTTTTAAAATATTATATGGTTTTATTACCACTGCACAGCAGTCTACAAAAAACTGAAATTTCAAAATTTGTATCATGATTGATTGGTAGTGCTCAAATTCAAGCACAACAGTCCTATCTTTAGATATTTTCAGATAATCTCTTCTAATAAGGGCAAGGATTAGTAAGGGCCAGTAGTCCATGAAAGCCATGTTTTTTCTTTTATGTGGCTGGCTGTGGTTTGCTAAAGAGTGATCAACACAGTCTAGCACCAAAAGCTCATTTAATTTACAAAATGGGGCAAATCTTACGATTTATCATAGAATCCAATTGCAATTGACAAGAAAGATTTTTTTCCCAGAGGTCTCACGTATCTTACAGAAATTACCACACAGAAAACACAAACTTCTACAACTCATACCTTACAGAAATAACTATGCTGCAACACAACTGTAAACATAGAAAGAAGGCATTTGTTCTCCTCTGTCCCCTCTCCTTAATCCTTTTTAAAAACAGGTTCTCTTTCCTGCTGAGCAGATCCAAGCCTTGGAATTTGGCTGTGCTCTCCCAAGGTTCATGTGTATTTAAGGACACTGCCATCCTGTGGCACCAGGCGCTATGGCAAGATCAGTATTATGGAGTTAAAGATATTTTGTATCATGTATTACAAAATTTCCTTTACGGCTAATTTTAATCCCACCAAATTTGACAGTAGCTGTATGTGTTACTGAAGATAAATGGACGAAATAATTGCTGAAGTCATAACAAGGTGGCCTTCTGTGATACATTTTCTGTTTGATACTTCGTTTCCATTTGTGACTGTGTTCAGACAAAGATATGGAAAAGACAGGTGGGAGACAACAGAATTTTAAATTGGAATCAAGACTGAGACTACTTCAAAAGCAAAAATCTTTCTTCCCTACTGTTTATGTCTACTGTTCACATTTTGGCTGAGGAAATACCAATTTGATTGCAATAGCCACAGAAGAAATAGTTTTCACTGTGACTTAGGAAAAGCTGCACTTCTGATGTGTCAGGTGTTCTGGACATCTGGAATAACTTTCTCCATTTTCTAAATCTGTGGGCCAAGAATCACAGTAAAAAAATTAAATGAATATGACAGTATTGGTAACTCAATTACCCCAGAAGCCACTGAACAACCCTTAACAGAATCCCATTTGAATTCTGCTTACAAAGCCTATTTTCTATGTGGCATCACATCACTGCTGCAGGCACTCTAAAATACACACAGATGAAAAAGATAGTCAATATCCCATCGAGCTTATAACATCCAGTCTAGAAATGTGCTTCGCTTTATATTTTCACTCTTTTCAATTGAACACAACCTTATATAGCCCCTTCTCCTATCTGCTACTTCTGAACCATGTCTTTGTCACGGGACCATTGTGCGCACCCTCATGACACTGGCTGTTTATAGGAATGACTGCTCTTTTTCGCAGAAGAGAACAAGGAAAAAAATAAATGGGTAAGTTAGCAAAAGCACACTTCAAGGAGGCAAGTATGTAACAACACACTAAGAGAACAGCCCATCTGCACATAAAATTATGTCTTCTGCTCCTGGTTAATGACTTAACAAAACTGTGAGACCTTTTTATGACACACAAGCCAAGCCTTAGCAAGGGAAAGCGTTTATAGTTTGGAATGTACGCCAATGCCTGTTGTGTAAGCTGTGCTGATATGTGTAACTGTAAGTAAAAAATATCTGGAGACACTTGAAAATGTCTCCTAAAATCTACTTGTACATTTGAAATGATATATGCAGTATAATTTTACTTTATGAAAAATAAAGATATCTTAACAATCAAAAGAGTTAGCTTCTTCCATCTGGTCACAGCATTTCTGTTCTTAGCACTATGGAAATGGTTAATGAGAGCCTTGATTTATGTTCCTATCTCCTGACAGTCATCTACAGTGTCTCCAGATAGTTAAGGATGGTGAGCACCTTCTGGGATTGGGTAGCTGTGCTCCAGCCTATCATCCCCTCACTCTGTCTGGTCTGTTTGGCGTGTGATGACAGAATGATAACCCAAAAACCTATGGTGAAAAAGTTTCTGCTGCTTAATGAAGAAATAACAGAAGTATATGTAACAATTATTACAACAAAAACAAAAAGCAGATTTGTACTCAGCAAATGCAGGGTACTTTGGAGGTACTTCTTTAAATACATGGTAACGCAAAAAAAGTGATGCCTTGCAAAGGGTTTACTTTCATTCAGGGACATATTGACATTGGAAGGTTTTGCAACTGAGTGAGCAAACTTTAAAACCTTTTTTTAACTGACTGCATGGATGTGCATCCATAACTGTGACTCCTGAATAAGTTTTGAAATATGGAGAATACTGCACATAAATCCAAGGATGTATCCCAGTACAGACAATCTCTAACCCAGAGCCTACCAGGTATAGTTTGCTAGATGGTTTTGTTTTGTTCAATAACACTCTGACAGGTACAACAAATATTATCACTGTTATTTTAAACAAGGTGGCCAATGCCAATTGTTATATAGCCATTAAAGGAAACAAGTGTCATCTCCACACCACTCCCCAAATAAGTCATAGGTGGCAAATATAAAATCAGTTTGCTTCCACAGAAAGAGAAGGAAATGTTACTTTTGAGCAGCTGGGCTGATTAAGGGAGATTGCTTTGAAGGCTGCAGGGAAAGTAAAATCAATGGGGTAACCACATTCTGTGCTCTGAAGTGCTGCATATACTTACAGCACTCTATAAATAAATGCCACTATGTGCATCTATTTCTGATTAAAATCCTGTGTAAATGTATATGGAAATCAGGTGCTGCCCCCAGGCATCCTGACAAGCTGCTAATGCAAGCTCCTGCTGCTGCAAAGGTTATGCACTTCTGATCTCACAGACTTCCTACTGTAGCAACAATAAGGGTTAAGGAAATTGTTCTGTGGATTAATTAAAAATAAATATATAGCATAGTCAGATGATTTCTAAAGAGGCCTTAGATAAGCTTGCAACAACTAGAACCATATGGAGATTGTGAAGAGAGATTAATTTTACAGTTGTCTAGAATGGTATTAGCTGCAAGTGAAGTTAGCAAACGCAGTTAAGAACAAATTGCCAGCAGTGAGAGTTGTTAGTGGAAAAGCTTCAAGGCAAATAAAAGCTCCAGCAGTAGAGTGATTTAAAACTGGATGGAACAAAGCACTAAAAATTATACCGTGGGGAACTACTCTGAAAAAAAACCAACTTCATGTTGTTTTTCTCAGAGTTCCCTAGAGCTAACACTTTGCTAACACTGAGAAACCCACAACTCAAGCAGCATTTCACAGTCTCTCAACTAAGTGGAAAGAACATTTCCATTCTCCAATACACAGCATCTCTGAAACAGAAAAAGATTACTGTGGAAATTATTGTAACTATAATAAGACACTGAATGCTCTCACATTGTAAAAACAGCCCACTCTCCACCCTGCTTGCCTGCTCACATTACATTTCTGAACCTGACTGCATAAACCCAAATAAAACCATTTGTTTGTCCAAGTCATACTTCAGTTTGCAATTATTTTTTCTAGCCTGGAGTGGTGCACGTGGCCCCTCTAAAGCACACTCACCTATTTAACGCCCTACCTACTCCTGTTGTGTGCCATCCACCACGTGCTGGATGCTCCACACTATCCCAATTCAATCAGTCTCAAGTCCAAAATGGAAGTCAGTTGTTCAGATTCACTGTAGGGTAAATATCTGCAACTACCTTTTCTAATCTAGCCACACTCTGAAGAGCTATTTAATTACAGTCAGGACGAAAATGTCCCATAATCGGATAGCTCACCATGGTGGTGGGTACAAAGCTTATCATTTTCTCTACTAATAAAAATGAATGCATGCTGAATTGCTATCTCTTCTCCCATCCCTCTTAAAATCCACCACTTTAAACTCCTGTTAACTCACTTAATAGAATCTGAAGGCATTCAACCTGTAAACCTGTATAAAAATGCACCAGTTTTGGCTGAACGAATCATCCTGAATGCAATGGAACCCATGACAAATGCTCTTGGTGACAGACACGCATCCAGCCATGCACTTGGGAAAACCACAGGGAGCAAGATCACATATCTAGCCCAGAGCAGCCTCCATGTCCCCTTGCCATCTAGTCCTAGAGCTGCAATATGAGCTTTTTCAGGGCTAAGTGGTCTTCTTTATTGCCTTCTTTATTCCTGAACAATATGTATAAATACAACAGCGACAGCATAACAGTTTAAAAAGAAAACAGGTAATCCTATTTTGTTTGGGAAATGAAAAGTTGGAGCCAGTATTTATCTTCAAAAGCATGCAGCATCTGAAATGTGGTCATGCAGTTTCACTGTGGGCACATCACTGTTTAGGCTGAGTAACTTACTCTCTTACTTTGCATTTACTAACACTGACTTGCACTGTAACATCATGCAGTATCAAGAAACCCTTCTGCAATTCTTTTTTACTCCATTGAATAATCTGGTGTTCATAGCAAACTCTATAATCTCCCTTTTTCCCCAGCTTATCTCTGAACACACTCAAAAGGCACAAACTTCCCAGGGAACTTCAATAACAAGTAACTTTCGAAAGCAACTGCTTATTCCAAAAAGATCAGGGTTTTTTTGTTTTTAACAGCTCTATGTGTGGAACACTGTCCAAAACTCTTTTGTGAAATCCAAAAACATCATCAGCACAGTTGTTAGGACAAATATCACCCTCATAGAGCATTTACTGTTTGGACAAAGCTTTAAAGGCAAGACTATGCTTTTTTCGTTGTTGCAAAATTACTTACTGAGGCTAAAAAACTTACTGTGGTAAAGGAACTTTTTGGGTCCCCAAGGGGCTTTTGTCAATTCAGCTATCTTGATCATATCCCATGTTTTTCAGAACCTCTCTACTTAAGTGGAACAAGAAACAGAGAGGAAAAAACTCTGTATGTACTTGTTGCTAAGCTCAGGTAATCACATAGTTACTCTGACACACACAGGTACAGGTTATGTTGCTGTGTACAGCTTTATCAGTTTCATCTGCATGCACGGGCGAATGCTGTATTGCACGGACAAATCACAAAATTAGGTTGGAAGAGACCTCTGGTATCATCGAGTGCAACCTATGACCGAACGCCACCATGTCAACTAGACCACGGCACTGAATGCCACGTCCGGCCTTTCCTTAAACGCCTCCAGGGACGGCGATTCCACCACCGTGGGAGTCGAAGCAGGATAGCTTTCACATGCTAAACAAGCAACCTGTTGGAAAGCCCGGGTAGCGACATTTCACGTTTTCTGTTGAGGCTGGCACGGCTGCAGCCTTCCAAGGAGAGGCAGGCTTTCCCAGCAGTGCCCCCGGGGCTCCCGAGGCAGAGCGCCGAGAGCTCCAAACCCGTCACTCCCCTGCTTCCCGCCGGCACCAAGGCCCTCCGCGGGCGCCTTTCCTCAGGGCCGCCCCGGCGGGACGGGACGGCACCGCACCCCGCCGGATGCCGAGCGGGACCGGGAACTGCCCCGGGAACGGGGAACTGCCCCGCCCGCTGCCCCCCTCGCCTTCCCCCAGGGGGACGCCCCGGCGCCTCAGCGGGCCCCGGGCGGCGGAGCTCACCGGGACGCCGCGCAGGCGGGCGCTGTGGGCGATGTACTGCAGCCGGCGGGACACGCTGCTCCGCGCCGCCACGGCCGCCTCCTTGCGGCTGCCGAGCCGCACCGACACCCGCGCCCGGTCCGGGCGGGCGCTCAGCTCCGCGCTGCCGCTCACATGCACCTCCCGCCCGGGCAGCGCCCCGGGGCCGACGCGTCCCTCCGGGGCCGGGGCCGGGGCCAGGTCGAGCTCGGCGAAGACGCGTGACGCGGGCGGCGCCATGGCTGTGGCTATGGCGGCCCCTCACGGCACCACGGCAACCCTGGGGCGCCACGTCACAGCTCCCTCCCGCTCCCGCCAGCCGCCGCGCGGGCCCGGAGCCGGCCCTCCCGCCGGGATCGCAGAGGCACGGCATCGTTAAGGTTGGGAAACGCCTCTGGAATCGTCGAATGCAACCTATGACCGGACGTCACCATGTCAACTAAACCATGGCACAGAATGCCACGTCCAGTCTTTCCTAAAACACCTCCCGGGACGGTGACTCCACCACCTCTCTGGTCAGTCCCTTCTGATTTATAATCACCCTCTCTGTGAAGAAATTCTTCCTAATGCCCAACCTAAACCTCCCTGGTGCAGCCTAAGAGTATGTCTCCTATCCTGTCGCTGGTTCCCTGAGAAGTCTCTCCGCTGCTCGCCGAGGGGTCTCTGCCGTGGCAGTGTCCGAGGGTGGCCAGCTGTGAAAGTGACCAAGGACTGGACAAAAGGACAAGGTCCATGCCCTGGCCCAAGCAGGGTCAGCCAGAGCAGGCTGCCTAGGTCCGTGTCCACTTGCGTTTTTAATATTTCAAAGGATGGAGACTCCAGAACAACCCAAGACAATGTTTGACCATACTCAGAGTAAAAATATAGGGGTTTTATGTTCACATGGAGTGTCATGTGTTTTAATCTGTGTCCATTGTGTCCTGTCACGGGGCAGCACTGAAGACAGTCTGGCTTCCTTGTCTTCCATCCATCAGGCATTTACATATAGACTGATAAGCTCTCCCTGATCTTTCTCCAGGCTGTAGTTCCAGCTCTGTCAGCCCTTCCTCATAGGAGAGATGCTCCAGTCCCTTCATCACCTTCACAGCCTTTTGTTGCACTCTCTCCAGTATGTCCATATCTTCCTTGTATTTGGGAATCCAGAAAACACTCCAGGTGTGCCTCAGAAGTGCTGAGCAAAGGGGAAGGATCACCTCCCTTGACCTGCTGGCAATGCTTCCCCTAATCCAGCCCAGGATGGAGCTGGCCTGCTTTGCCATGTGGGTGCATGATCCACCTGTTGTCCTTTCCTGATTTCCAGCCACTGAAGCCCCAGTGTGCACTGGTGCACAGCGTTGTTCCTCCCCAGATGCAGGTTTTGGTGTTTGCCCTTGCTGAAATTCGTGAGCTCTTTCTCAGCCCAGTTCTTCAGTTTGTTGGAGTGACTATGAAATGAGTAGCTCAGTCATGAGCTCTCTATGGTTGGTCTTGTTTGTATGAAGATTTTTGGGAAGGACTCTGGATATGTTGTGTTTTGATTACCTGAAAACTGTAGTCTAGCATAGAGGCTGGTACTGTATGTTTATACAAGGTCTTGCAGCCTTCAGAATTCATATTGCAAATACTGGAAAGTCTGTGTTACATGATACAGATAAATATTGCTATACCCTCCTCCTAGATAAAAACATGACATGCAAAGCCACAAAGACATCAAGATCTGATTTTACAACTCAGCTGAAGATCCTTTGGAGGTGTCAGGAAGCAGAGGTATTGAGGGAGCTGAAGCCCTGTCTTTTTCCCCCTTCATTACTCTGCTTGGTGTGGTGTATGCTTCACGTCCTGTCATTAGATAGCTTCTGTACAAATTTCCTTTCTCATCACTAATACCACATCTGCCTTAAGAGGTATCAGTGACATCTGCATGCTTCATGACTTTTGGACTCTTCTGCCTTTGAATCTAGTTTTCTCTCCTTATTTGCTGAACACTTAAAGCTTCAAATGAAACAGATTGAAGCTCTTAGGTATTCATTATCTCTGGAGATGACACTCCATGTTTCTCAGCAGGAACAACCAGAAGTAGAGACTCCTAAAATTTTGAGTGCAACTGACTTTGATCAAAGTTATATGACAAGACAAGGAAGAAGCTTGTAACAGAATCCAAAAATATCGGTGCCTAGGCACTTAAAATAAATCAATTTGAGAGCTTGCATGAATAAATTCTGGGCACTGCTGACTTAAAAAAAAAAAAATACAAAAAGGAAAATGAGTACAGAGGAAATTATAAATGTATATTCCTCAGAAATAAATTCTTTCTTTAAACAGAGAGTTAAATGCTTTTGAAAATAGTCTGTGACAGCTGTAGTTACTTTTTTGTTGTTGGTTTAGTAAAGATGTTCGTAGAGGAATTACTTAAATATGCAATAGTATCAATTGACATACTCTAAGTATTGAATGGTGCTTATCAAGAAATCATTAATAAAGCTTTTAAAGAACTCTTGGATAATGTAATGAAGCCAAATTGTGTACTCTCCATTTTTTTCCATATTCAAGATAATTCTGATTTAACCATTGATTAAAAATTATTTGCCTTTTTATGAGACAGCCCATATCAAACAAATCTGTTGCAGTATTTATACTCAATATGTAGATATGCAATGAAATCTCATAGGTGTTACACACTTCAAAATTCAGTGCTATGTGATTTTTAAATTTTGGGGAACACAGTGTGTCTTGTAGAAATATTGCATAAAGGTATCATATTTAAGAACTTAATTGGATAAATCCCAAAAGATCTTTCTAAGGCCAGGTATAAAATTACCTGAAATGCTAACTAATCTACAGAAAAAGACTTTTCTGTGAAACAAGGTCAAATGTTACTGAGTGGTTAGCATGCACTATAAGAACATCATACACTAGGGATCATTTAATTACTATAGCCACATTTGAGCTTTGCACCCTTTAAAGATACATTGCAAAACTTAAGTTTACATGTATTGAGAGAGTCTGTCACTCAGAATTTGAATATAAAGCCAAATCTACAGATAATAAGCTTTTCCTGACTTACATTTTGAGTAGGAGGCATCTTTGAAAATGACAGATTAACCTGTTGTTTTAGAGTTGGAAAAGCTAATTTAATTGTGAATATCATTCTGCTAACTTATCGTTGAATTAAGAAATTGAAAACTGAACTACAGACTGTGAAGAAATAGAGACAGTGCTAAATTGTGTGTGGGATTTGTTTTTTTCCTCAGGAAACAGATGGTTTTATGTTTGGATCTATTTCTGTATGGTAGCAGTGAAGTGCTACGTTGCTTATGACTTTTAGCAATGGAGCTGGATTTATTTAGTGAGGTAAGATTTTTAAGGTTTGGAATGTATGTGACGAGGAAGTCTCTGCTACAGCTGCTGCCAAATGCTGTTTTTGTGAAAGGACAATTTGCAGTAGCGATGTTGACCGATGTCTTTCTGTGTTCATGCGTCTCAGCTCCTGACTCAGTGTCCTGCAAAACATTTAATGAATGGAAGCCCTGTGCTGTACTTATGCATACTTGGTTATCCCTTGCAATGTTTTTATGCAAAATCAGTCTGTCACTCACTTCTTACATGGCACTGACAATCACTCTGTAGGGCAAATAAATATCCCACGTAAGCCTGGTTCATTACCTTTTCAGAACCATACGAAACTCAAAATTGAGAAGGTTAGATCCAAGCAAATGGAAAATAATCCTTCAAAATTTAAGTTTATTTTGTCAGAATTCTAAATTACTGAATTCTTAATAATGAACACCAAAGCGTTCTGAACTTTTACTTGAGTATCTTTTATCTTTTAAGAAGAAACATGGAAGAAGAAGAGACCAACACTAGTAGCTCTGTCCCTGTTGGTGTTTTATTTTCAAGATAAAAATTTACTGGATAAGAGGGAGCCAATGTAGAACTTAGATGATTTCTGTGAAATCTCCTTTATTAAGGAAATGTGTGTCCTTCAGAGGCTATTTTCCCCTCATGGGTTAATGAGAAAAACAGACTTGCCAAGGTTTGAGAGGAACATACTAGGGCTCACAGGAGTTGAGGCTGGTGAGAAGGTTTTCCCTTTACAACATACAGAAGTCTACAGAGAAACGGAAATGCCTCCAGTCCTCTGACTTTGCCTGTGCCTCCAGGATTTCCAAGGCCTGTTAATGATTTTTGTAGCTCAGGATGTCAGTCCATGAGTCTCTGCTCTGGATGCCACTTGCTGGAAGACACACTCCAGAATTTGCAGCCAGAGTAGAGGAAGTGGCTGTATTGCTGGAATATATGAACAGATTCATCACATTTTTACTTTTCTTTAAACAGGCCTCCTTCTAAGTAGTGATTTGACAAGATAATTTATTTTGGAGGTAACTCCATACAAAGCTACTGTCTCAAGCTGAGTGCAGATGTAATCTGACTTTTTCTAGTTTTAAATTGGTCCCGTTAATATAAGTGGAGATTTTTTTACTCTGCTTTTCAAAGTGAACTTTAACATATAATGTGAGCAATTATCTTGTTCTATGGTTGTAGTTAGCTGTTGGTGTTGATTTAATCTACTGATTGAAAGCCCACAGTACAAAAAAGAAGTAATTACATCAATCTTGTCTGTTCCTGTAAAACTGTAAAGATCTTAATACAGTTGCTACTGAAATCGATTAGGAGACTAGTTGTCTTCAGTCATGACTGAATGAAACCCTAAATCATGGAACATACTGATATTAATAATGCTGTCAGAGACAAAGTTAGGTTTAAGACTAGTAGAACTAAGATTTAAATCTGTTCTCTCTGGTAGACATCCCTGCAATGTCTTATGTTCTGTGCTCAGCAGCACCTAAAATTGTAAAAAGTCACAGTCTCTGTTCAAAGGCATGAACATTACGGAAAGGCTAAGTGGCTCCTTGAAGTGGTTTTCAGTATTGCATTTGCGAGGGTTTATTCTCTGTAAGCAATAAATCTTTCCCAAAAATGTATGTTTCAAAAGAAGTAATATTTTAAAAATAAATTGTAAATAAGATCATAAGTTGAAGATAGTCCTACAGAACATGATAATTAAAATGCAACTTTAAGATACTGGCTTATAGTAAACTCTTCATTAAAATTTACATCCCTAATAGTTTTAATACAATTTATTTAAAATGTTATCTGAGCTTTTTCAAGTTCTGAAGGAAAGAACAAATATTTTCTCCAGTCTATAATTTTGTATTTTCTTAGAAGTTCACGATAACTGTGAATGAACAGACATGTATGCTTCTCATATAAAGGCGCTGCTAAACATCTGGGTGTTAATTTCCTACAAATACTTCTTTTTAGCAAGGCAATAAGTCTTGATAATTTCACCACCAATTCACCTGACAGTTGTAGCAATTATATGTTCAGCAGGAACACTTTAAAGAAGCTTTGTGGAGGCAACCATACGATTGAAGAGAATTATGGAATGTTGGATGTTAAGAACAAAAGTAATTCCTGTATTCTGATCTCCGTAAAAGGCCACGCAGCTTTCAAAAGTTTAGAAGTGAGCTTACCAAACTTTTTGAAGACTCTGTTTTCTTGATGGAAAGATTTCACATTATGGAGCACCTCTTGATGTTCTTTGGCAGATCTTTATTGATTGATTATTCTGACTGATAAAAAAGGATGAAATTATATGCCACCCGTATTAACAGAAAATGCAGACTTAGAAGAGGCTGGAAACTAGCAAATCTATTCTTTTCCAAGAAGTCCTTGGCAGATTTTAGGCTACCCGCTTCTAAAAAGAACGTCTGATATTACAGATTTTTTGCACATCCTTATCTGTCCTCACTGTCTCATGTTTGCATATGTCCTTTTGATTCACGGAATGCACTGATTCAGCACTTAATTATAGTCAGCATCAAGGAAGAGACACTGTAGTCCATAGTCTCCCTCTTTCCACAAGGACAGGTCCTTAATATCAGTCAGGGTTCCTTCTGCACCATCTCTGTGACTTCCCTTTCTCACAACTGATTGCAGAGACCTTTGTCCCAGTTTCAAAATGCAAAGGAAAGGAGTTTTTGTCGCAAATACATCTCTTTCTGGGACTCAGTTTCTAGACTCTGTTCTTTGCTGATGGGTATAGTCTGGTTTGCAGACAAGCCTTAAACTCTGAAGGGTCTGCGCCCAGGGCTGTTCTTTCCCCAGGACAGCTTTTTTCAGTCCTATTCCTGGAATTTGTCTGCTCGCTCACAATTCTTCTAATGTAATGGAAATTACACAATGGAAAATAGATAACTTCTAAAAATCAGTGCTTAAATTTGTTTATCCAAGCTTGAATTGGGAAATATTTTTTAAAAATTAAGAAATACTCCTTGTCTTATATATTATTTATTCATTTTCCGATAGTGAACCTGAACTACTGAACTTGAACTACACTGTCACATTACCACGACACAGAGAAAAAGCAGCTTCTTTTTTAGGAGGGAAAGTTACAGTTTCATGCCTTGAAGCACAAAATTAATTGGGCATGGTATGCAACAAATGTTAGCTTTCATTAAATTACCCAGGCATTCATTATTAGATTTGACCCCAAAATTTGAATCACCTGTATCAAGGAAATCCGTATTTTGACTGTACCCAGGCTGCAGATTTCCTTTCCTTAGTCTTTCTTTCTTTCTCATCTTCCAGATGAGATCTTGCTATGGCACAGTTGATGGAGGAAAAGGTACGGAACAGATCACTTAAAATCTAGGGTGTTCACTGGGTGATCTTCATCTTTCCTAAAAGAAAAAATAGTCAGTACATGGCATTGCCTCTTTTAAATATTTACAATAAGATATAACTTTGGTTTTGTTATGGATCTTCGTAATGACTTTAAGCTTGCTGTTAATTGTGCCTATTGATCTGAAATAATAGTTAAACAAAAAACCTGTAAAGTTGCATGTAACAGATACTTTTAAAAAAGATACACATGATACACATCCAGATATCAAGCTGTAGATGATGGAAGAAAGAGATATGAGAATAGCCTTGGGAGGTGTGACAATTCAGAAATTAGCTGAAATATTGTGTGCAAGAGTTTGGATGCAAAGCGGAAGCAGAGGTGGGAGGCTCAGACCAGGGCAGCTGACAGCAAAAGGCTGCGTTTGCTTTTATATACTCAGGGAGATGAAAGTTAAAACAGGTAGCGACACAGTGACAACCTTAAAAGGGTAAATGGAATGGTGTTAGAAATGTCTTCCTAACTTCTGTGCCAAGACTATTTTTCTCCACATGTTAGAATTTACTGGAAAAGGCAACAGAAAGTGATGTTCTTGCTCTGGTTTTGGCAAGCTTTCATTTATTACCCCTCAGATTTTCCATGATGAGAGTTCAAATTTTCACTTTTGAAGACCCTGGATTTTGTCTATATCCTCCAGGTTTTGCTTCCCTCCATTTCCCAGCTCACTCTACTTCATCCAATTGATGTGTTTTTCATCTTCTTCTTTACCTTTTAGGGATTTTACCCACATTTCTTGAATTCTCTGGAGGACTAAATTTGCTGTGTTACTACCTTCTTTTTAATGTCCTTCCTCAGAAAATGTTGTCCTGGAAAACCTAACCCTGTTCCCTCAGAAAAGTTAAACAGAGTATTAAAGACTTAGAGTGGCGTTCAGACTATTACCCAATGGTGCAGAAGATTCACCAAGGTTTGGAAGAGAAGTAGTAGTGCAGTGTGGCTTGGAAGGGAGTAACTAAACACAGACAGTAGATCACTTAGTAACTGAGATTTAAAGAAATGATATTTCAATAATTTTGCAGGAATGTCTGAGATAGTTTCAGAATATCCTATGCAGTTGAAACAGCCACTGGGATAGTGGAAATCTAAGTGATACAGCAGGAGAAAAGCCAAATCACAGTTCAAAGATCAGCCAAGAGAAAACATACACAGGAAAAGTTGCCTATAAAAATGCTTCTGAAGGGCCCTGGAGGCTCCCTAGTTAAAAAATGGCTAAACGCCAGAGAGAGAAAATGAGACCAGGTAAGACCTACAGTGACAGTAGGACAATGCATGGCAAAAGCCAGAAAAAGGGATGGCAGAGGAAGAGCTGTCAGAGCAGATGGTGCCAGGACAATAGTTCTAACTGTTGGTAGAGAGGTCTATAATCTGAAAGCTGCATCTCAAGAGAACATTTGTGAGCATGCTTGGACTATGAATCTGGAGATTTGCAATGCTGCTATTATGTGTAAAATTAATTCAGAAGTAGGAATGACTGATTTCTAAAGAAACTTTTAAGCAGTTTTGAAGTAGCTGTGAGATGGAACAGACTATCATTGTCATTAGTAACCCTAAGGGACTAACATTTTTAAACACTTTTTAAAATTAACAAATAGTCAGGATCAGTTCCAAAGCCTTGCAAGTTACATAGGAAAAGACTCGGGTGTTATTTCCTTTTTTTTCCAAACAAAAATTTTTGGTTTTTAAATTTCAGTAGAGGGAGAACTTTATTTTTCTCTGTGCTATGAAACTTTTTGTTTTTACCTAAAATTTCCATGGGCACTTTATGCATACCTAGGGACGTATAGAATACTCTTGAGCCTTAGAAATGTGTCAGCTTTCCTTTAGAATATGTATTTGCTTGGTGTTGAAATTAAGCTGGCAAGTTCTTTTATTGTAGGTGTCTGTACTACGATGTCTGTGGACTAAGCTTGAAGTTGAATTCCCCTCTTAATAGGTTCTGTCCCCTCATGATAAAAATGTACCATATATATATATCATATCAGGCTGAGTCAGTTGGGGTTGTTCAGCTTGGAGAAGAGGAGGCTCCAGTAGCAGCGTTCCAGTACTTCAAGGGGACCTGCTGGAAAGATGGGGACAAGGGGTGATGGTTTTCAACTAAAGGAGGGTAGATTCAGACTAGATATAAGGAAAACATTTTTTACGATGAGGGTGGTGAAACAATGGAACAGGTTTCCCAGAGAGGTGGCAGATGCCCCACACCCTGAAAACATTCAAGGCCAAGCTGGACTGGGCTTTGAGCAACCTGGTCAAGTGAACCGTTTCCTTGCCCACTGCAGGAGGGTTGAACTTGATGGCCTTGAAAGTCCTCTTCCAAAACAAAGTCTTCTATGATTCTAAGATACTACATTTTGTTTAAAAAGTTGAGTTTTTTGTTATGTTTTAATAGTAACTGGACCTCATATCTGCTAACTGTACTTCCCTGCAGTTTTCAGGAGACCTGTGTTGTCAGTGAGAAATAGGTTGGCCTTGTTAATCCATGCCATTTTTCTCTGTATTTACTCTTCCTCTTTTTGTATTAATAACGTCTTTCATTAACTAGGTTTAGATCTGTGGAGAAAAAAACTCCTCCAGTATTTTGAATGACCCTGAGTATGTATGACTGTAATATCCCTATTTTACGGAGGGACCCTACTTTTCACCTGAAATAGTGAATTAGAACATTAAAATGACAGACCACAGGGAGTTATACAAATACTAAGGAAAATAGATAATTGCAACATCAACCATATGGTTCTGTTTATATCAATCTGGCATGTTTTGGGAGTTTTTAAGGTTAGATTCTTCACTCCTTCTCCCTGCAAGTAAGCAGAATGCAGCAACCTATGACTTTAGATTTCACCACATTGTAGTGTGCCCCAGAACAGGGGGTTGTAACAGGGCCCTAATTGTAGAATCATAGACTGCCCTGGGTTTGAAGGGACCTTTAAGATTGTGTAGGCCAACCCCCCCTGCCATGGGTAGGGACACAATTCACTAGGCCAGCTTGCTCAGGGCCCCATCCAGCCTGGTCTTGAACACTTCTAAAGATGGGACTTTCTCAGCTTCTCTGTCCCAGTGCCTCTCCATCCTCACAGCAAAAAATTTCTTCATAATATCCAATCCAAACCTACTCTTGATTTAAAGCCATTATCGCTTGTCCTATCTTTACAGACCCTTGTAAAAAGTTCCTCTCCAGCTTTCCAGTAGGCCCCCTTAAGGTACTGTGATGCTGCTATAAGGTCTTCCTGGAGCCTTGTCTTTTCCAGGCTGAGCAATGCCAATTGTCTCAGCCTTTCCTCACAGGAGAGGGGGTGTCTCCCTCTGATCATCTTTATGGCCCTCCTCTAGACTTGCTCCAATAGGTCAGTGTTCTTCCTTTGCTGGGGACTGCAGAGCTGGATGTTGTTGGGGTTTTAGGAGTTCTTTTTTTGTTCCTTTCTCTTCCTCTTAAAGAATTTTTCCCCATGCTAAGGGACAAATTGCTGGGTGCTTAAGAGAGACAAAAGACCTGCCACAGGGGGAGGGGTCCAGCTGTCCTCTTTTACTTCGGGTTTTTCTCATATGGGGGCGGAGATGCCATGAGATTCGAACTGAGAGAAAGGGACTGGGTACAGTGCCTAGCCCTCTTTGTTCTCCCTGTGTTTGGAGCGGAGTGAGAGGCTGCAGTCGTGGTAGGAGGAATTCGGCATTGCTGCGGGGTCATGCCTTCTGCTGCCTTCCTTCTACCGTGAATGGAGCTTGCTGGCTGGGGCAGCCGTTTGCACTGGGACCCTATTTAACACCCCACCTCACTAAAAGAGGGACCCTTTCACCATCTGCTCANGGATCGGCTGCCCAGGGGGGTTGTGAAGCCTTTCTCCCATCCCTTCCCGGCCTGGCCCAGCCGCCATTGCCGCGTGCTCCCCGACCTCGCTCCGGAGCACTCCCTGCAGCCGCGGGGGAACCATCGCCCCCGCCCTGCCCAGCGGGAGCCGCCAGCGCCCCTGCCGGCCGTGAGCGTCACTGCACCCAAGGGGGAAGGGCCTGAGGCTGGGAAGGGGTCACTGGGGTCTGGGTCTGTTTGGTGTTACTGACATAGTTATTGGTGTTTTGTTGCCGTGCTATACATGTATATATCTATCTATATATATGTATTAGTAAAGGACTGTTATTCCTATTCCTCATATCTTTGCCTGAAAGCCCCTTAATTTCAAAATTATAATAATTTGGAGGAAAGGGGGTTACATTTTCCATTCTAAGGGAGGCTCCTGCCTTCCTTAGTAGACACCTGTCTTTCAAACCAAGACAGATCTGTAATCCAGAATGGAGAGTATCACATCAGTTTGTCCTTTTTTTGGGTAATAGTAGTCTCTGAGGAAACTGAGCACAGAAGAAGGTAATTTTACTTTTAAATAGTAGGATCCTACTACATTAAATGACTCTCCTGTGGATGTATTACTGATATAGTAATTGCTACATTGTTAGGGAAAGCCAAATACTGAAATACTTTGGAGCTCTCATTTGACTGTATTGTCCTTGAAAGTGATCACTGAAGTGTGTTAAAAAGGAGTTATTGTAGCGCATATTGAAAAATAAATACAAATGTTAATTGTCTTGCAACATTGTGCTATGGGATTGCAATAGATGGGAACAGTTTAAGTCAATGCATGTTATGAAAATGGAGTTTATGTGGCATAAAATATGATTGCTCATTATAGACCATTATTTTTCCTTGTGCCTTACTCATTTTGGTGTTCTGTCATCTAATGCTGTTTAAATCATCAACTTTTGTAAATTATTTTTGTGCAAATGATGTATACCATGAATCTGGTTTCACCATTTATAAGGTATCTTTTTTTTTTTTTTAACAGAAGGAAAACTACCGTCCTTTCTTCATTTACTTTGTAATCCCTGAGTATTACTGGGAAACGTGGAGTCAATCAGTGCAAATGAGTCAAGCCACATATCTGAAAAGCACTGAGCTACTGAAGAAATAGTTTTAGAGGGGAGAGCTTTTTATTAACCTTTCTAACACCATCCTCAAAGGTGCTGGGGATTCTCAGTTCTCATCAGCTTCAAAGAGAATTCAGTGTTCAGTATTTTCTTGCAGAATTGGGGGTCCAGAAATGAGGGCCAGATGATAATGTGCTGATAGGATCACAAACACTTGTGAAAGGCAATGCTATGTGTAAAAAAGCATTTTTTTTTGCGAATTTTTAGTATGTCACGGATTGTGCAGTGACAAAAAATGGCATAAGGTGGCAGTAAGAGATTGCAAAATATAGTGGTTTGGAGCGACATATTCCAGTGAATCAACCTACTGTCTTGCACCAGGGATGATTGTATAACAGGTGATAAATGGGAATTGGTGGGCTCCTTCAGGACATTGTTTTCTAACTTTTTTTTGCATTTTTCTTTTCCTCAGAGGAAAATCTCCAGTTTATTTGACATTTATGCTCTCTTATCTGAGTGTGGGAAAATGGAATAGTTTTTCACACTGCATTGCCATCTGTGTGGAAGTGCTTGAAATTCACTGCTCATACTTTTTTAATCTGAGCTGTATGAAAATCACTCAAAATTTAGCGTTACATTAAATATGGTATCATGTGCTGATAGGAACAAAGTAGGGCGAAACAACCATGTCAGTAATGCACATGCAGCTTTACAGCCTTGCTAGTGAAGCAATGTGGACAAGGGGCTGTTAAATTTATCCACTGCTAAACTCCAGTGTGGAGGACAGGCTACTGTGGGCCCAGACCTGTGTTGGCAGCTGTAGTCAAATCCCAGGAGGGTGGAGCTGGTGAGCCCTGTGGGAAGTTTTGTTAGGTGCTGTCGTGACACCAGGGCTCTGGGATCTTCTCATAACCTTCCAGTCCAGGGCTATGACCTGGAGACACAAAACTGCCTTCTCTTGGCTAGAGAAATGACTTTTGAATATGTAAATAATTACTGCCTGTGATAACTATATGAAAAACTGAGAGCTTTATTTCTGGAGACGGATTCCTGTAAGATTTGTCCAATTTAAGAACTCCTGAGATAGAAAATATATGGATTATTTGCAAAATATAGGTTTGTAATTTCTCAGTGCTAATGATTTCATTAGGTCTGAATCGAAATTTTCAGTAACAACTTTACATCAGTATATAAAGCTATGTTCTGCAGCCCCAGTGTATACTTTAAGTTCCTCTCAAACACAAGAAAGAAAAAAGATTCACATTTTCTGAATCCTCTCCATTGGTGATGATGATAGCATTTTTAGCTGGTGCTTTTTGTCCTTAGGTTGGAAAGTAACTTATAAATGCACATATCTCTTACCAGAAAGGGCTTTATGTGATCAAACAAAGTAAAATTAACATCAAGCAACCATGCACAGTAAGTGTCTTCTACAGTGACTGGCAATGTATTGCCTAAGGTCTGTTTTAGTGGGGAAGGGTAGATGTGGAAGAGACCTTTATGTTTGTCTAATGTTCATTATGACTCTTATGTTCATTATGACTTTCACTCCACAAAATTATTCTTTTCAGCATCTGTTTTAATATGATTGCTAGGGAGTTATGTGGTTATGCATGATTTTTATCTGATATCTAAGCCAGAGGTCAAAGCACAAAACTGACATTTAGGAAGATACTATGGATTTGTCGCGTTCACTGAAGGCCCTGGTCTGTAAGCCAGGACATCGATTACAGATATGAGTATTTTCATCTTTCACCATAGTTCACATGTATCCGATTGCTTCCAACAAAGATTTCAACATTTTGGGAAATAAAAAGTCAATTTATTCTCTTCAGCACTTTTTTTTTAACAATGATGTTCCTGGGAAGGTCAAGTGGACATTCCATCATACGCCTTTTCAGGACAGCATTTCATCACGTGTGGCACAGGAGCTCCTCTGCACTGTAGAACCAGGTGCACCATTTGTGGGGTCAGTAAGGCCAGTCGTGCTATAGCCATAGTGAGCGTCATCCCGGTGTCCTGGGGGAACACCAGCAACAATCCACAAAGAGTAAGCATGTATTATAGTCTCATTTCACTGATAAAAGGGAGGGCTTCAGCTACTAGATGCTTAGGAGTGCAGTCATAAGTATTATTAGTATTGGACTGTATGATCCATTATTTCAAAGTCCCTTTGTAATTTTTTTTAGCGGGATCTGAAGTTGGCCAGAACTATGGAATGGATCTGCTGAAGATTTTTCTGTATGGTGAGTTTCCCTGAAGGCAAAAAGGGCTTTTAAACTGAAAAAGACAGGGTTTTTTTTTGAAAATACGGGAGATGAACTGATTTTTTTTTCAAAATAAAATAAAATGACTGAGTGAAAGAGAGCAGAAAAAAAGGAAGTACTTCATAGTTATTTGACTAGGTTTAAAACATACGTGTTCATTAAAAGAGAACTAGTAGGAAAAATGAAGTCCAACTTGAGGTTTAAATCATTTACTTGCTCCAAATTTGTGAGAAAGACAGAGTAGCTTTAGAAGTGACTTAGTTCTTTCTTTCCTTTTGCTAACATTTTTGTTTGGTGTTAAAGTCCTCCTTCATTATAATAATAAATTCATAACAATGAAATTACAATAATGGTACTTTTTACTGTGTCTTTGCCCTGTTAATTCTAATGAGAAAGTGATAAAGATCCCTCAGTTTTGATTCAATTGTGTAAAGAACATCAAAGTTTGGTTTACTGAAGTTCACATTTTTGTGTTTAACTCACATGGATTCATACAGGTAGAAGGATAGGAGCCATTTGCATTGGTAGACATACCTGAACTAACAGTGTGAATTGTTTTCCTTCAATCTGCTTAGAAATGATTTTAAATTGTGAAGAGGTTTTCTTCACAAAATCGTTGTTATTGTTAATATGGTAGGTGTGATGGTGCTTTTTATACTTATTCTTACCCTTTTGAATCTGCAGAATTGGAAGCTCTCGTGTAGATTTCCATGGCTTTTTAGGATTTAATTTTTTACCCATCTTTACCCATTTACTTGAGGTGTGGGCCACTTTTGACCAGAACTTACAAAGATATTTCCATATTTCATGTTTGTGTTCTGATAAAAACTGCCTTCCAGTGAAGATTCTGTTAACATATGAAAATCAGACAGTTATCTGTATGACAACTTTTTCTTATGAGTGAAGAGAGAATGGATGCTCTCAAGTCAAGGTCTATCTTTTTATTTGCCATTTTTGTTATGTTCAGTACAGTACCATGATTTACAGCTTTTGTTTAGTAATGACGTTTTCAAGATTATTTTTGCCTCTGGCTTCTCTTCCCCGTAATTTTGAATGATACAAGGTATTTTGAAGCACAACACAAACTATTTATGATTTCAGTAAGAAATCCTTGCCATTGCTCTTACAGTGGAAAATCTAAGAATTTAAGAAAGTTTTCGTACATTGTCACTGAATGCAGCCTCACTATGATTGTTTTCTTGTGTACTGCTGTATGATACTGGAAATAGAGGTGAACTGGTCCTCTTGTCAGCAGAGGGCAAAAATCACTAAATTAGTCACGTGATTTCACCTCAATGACAAGCATGAACACATTTTAACAACAACATTTTTATGTATTACCCAAATCTATTAACTTCTGATGAATTCCAGAACAGAAGGAATTCTACAGGTCAGGTTGAAAGTCCATTTTTCATCAGACTGTTGCAGAAAAACTCTTGCAATACAGGTTTCTGAGAGTCTTGCACATTTCTTTGGCCTTTCTACTGGCTAGCAGTGAATGACAACCATATGGAGCAATTTTGATGCAGTTTATCAGGTTATGCATGACAGCAGAAGATATGACGTCAGAAAACTGCTAGACCTTCTGGACTCAAATGGGATAAGCAATACATTGGCCCTATCTTAGAGATTCAAGGGAGAACTTTTCCTGCAGTGACTGGACTAAACTGATTTGCTGTTCTGCCATAATCTTAATAAGTGCCTTTGCCCTCATATTGATTTTCCCTTAAGGTCTGATCCAAAGATCGTTCACAGAAAAGAGTACCTTCCAGTGGGCTTTGGCTCATGTCAGTGAGTGAGGTCAGGTCAGGCATCAAAAAACTTGGCAAGAAAGGGAACCAGGTCACAATGACCACAAAGGCAAAGAAAATCCACAAGTGACATTTCAGAGTGGAGCGAAAAATGACACTAAGTCAGAATTCATCTTGACAAAGTCAGACATCGAAAAGTTACTTGTCATATTTCCTTCATAGCCATAGGATAAGAAAGAAATGAGATAGTGATTCATCGAACCTGTCTTAGATATCTACTTTAGGTTGAGATGAACTGCCTCCTGGAGGTGCTTCTTTCTCTCCTTCAACCATAAAGGAGCCCAGGGGACTAGCTGACATTTAGGGAGCTGACTTTTAGGTGCTAAAGTTAGAAAATTCCTGTCAAAAGAATCTGTGGAAATATCTCTCTTTTTCTCTCTCTGCTTTGCTTCCTCCTAGTCATTATGAGACTATTACAGGTAGGTCTGCTGGCTTGAAAAGGCACCCTCCTGAACCTCTGGTATGTCTAGAGACTATGCTTTCCTCTAGAAAAATCTCAGCTAGGAAACAGACATCTCATTGTTTAACCTGAAGTACGTTTTCCTTTCACTGAAAAATCAGTATTTTTCCAATTCAAGAGTAATAATTACAATTGAATAAACTTCTTAGATTACTTAAAGTGAGAATAGAGCTCAAGGTTCAACTGCACCTCTGTTTTCCTTCTAAATATCCCCATTATTCCTTCCATCCCTTCTAACAATAAGTTAACATTAATTCAGATAGGGTTTTCCTATATCCCAGCTGCTGCTCTAACTGTTGGACTAGAGGTGGGGTCTAGGTAACAAATTCTTGTTGAAATCGAAGACTGAATAAGTTGACTTTGTATTTAATGTGTGTCTTTACAATCTGGCCCAACATTTATTCAGGAGAATACATACAGAAATAAATTAATTTCTTTCCTCATATTGTTATATAGAACAGAGTATAGTTGTGTCCTTCACAGAGAAGAAAAGCACTTCAAAACAAAATGTACCTTCTGTTTAATGCCACAGAGGAGAAAAACTGACACTTAATTTCTTCAGACCATTTGTTTACTGGGTTTGTCTGAGTTCACTTTTTTCACATTTTCAAAGGAGATGTTTTACAAGTAGCTTGATTCTTAAAGGTATTTGGGTTCAAAAAATATGTGTTGTTGTGTTGTTCCATAAGTTGGTTTTTTTTGCATCATACTTCCTTTTTTAGGACCAAAATCTTTGGTAATTGGTAGTCAGTGACATTTAAGCTTCCAAATTTGATTAAAAATATATCTGGGCTATTAAGGGAGTTAAACTTCAAATGCTTTTGAAAATTTAGACTTGTATATTGAATCAATTTATGATACTCAGTTTTGAAAGAAAGTTATTTGATTAGAAATACTATTTTTCTTAGTGGACCATAATTCTTCATTCAAGTGTTACATTTTGGTTCATTGCAATCAAATATCTTCAGGAAATTATTACTGAAAATGGAGGCATCTCTGATATGACACACATGATCTGTTTTGGAAATGATCATCACTTGAGATACAGACTTTGGTTTCTCTGCTTTTTTTCCATTTCTTTTTAATCACTGAGAGAGAGAGAACAAAGTGTTTGTTACAGCAAAGCAAGAGAAGAGAAGAAATAACTGCAAATAAAATGTATCTGCTCGTGAAATAATGTGAACATTGTGGTGGGACATAATGTAGTTTGAACTTGACAATTGCTAAACATACATGGACCCAGATTCTTCTCCAGAATCAGATATGTAACTTAAAGTCACTGTTTTTGTAGCAAGTGGAGGTGGATCCTACCTATGCTATCTATTAAGAAAAGGTCGGCTCTGGAACAAATACAAATATTAATTTTATTTTTAGTTACGTATTCATTGTTTGATTCTGAACTTATGGGTACATCAAAAAATAGAGTAAGACATTTAGTGTGATTGTGAAGACATACTTCTTCCTGAAGTTAATATGAGCTGTCTTCAAAATGTGAAAGCAAAATATATAAAATAATAAAATAGTCCACTCTGTATTGTAAAATACTTTAGAACATTATTATAAGTAATTACAAAACATGTAAGTAAAAACATTTGCCAAACATAAAAATAAGCTAGTTTCTTCTCAGTGCAATTCTCTTTTGGGTTGGCCTGAAGTTTTAGCCCTTGTGGGAATGCTTCAGTGTTAAAATATATGAAGGTAAGTTTTTCCTTATCTGTTTCATTGTCTTAAGAAAATGCCTAGATTTCTGGTCTCCAGAAATATTTTGATTGGTGCTTATCAAAACAGTCTTTTAATATCCTTTCTGAATCCCTTAATTCTTCCAAAGCTTTAGGATTAGCTTGACTAATAAACTCAGTTCTGAATAAACTTAACATTGTTCTTCATTGCTTATAAACCTATCTATCTACAACAATGAATCAGCCAAAAGCAAGAAAGCCAGAGGAAAATTAAAATCCTTTCTTATGTTTTATCAAGAAGAAACAATATTTTGCTCTCTCTAGTTGGTTTTGAGGCTAAGTCTTGAAAAAGTGCTAAAAATTCTCCCCAGTGAGCATGCTCTTCCCTGTAATCCATGCAGTTTCTGAAACTGAGAGAAGAGCATAACTTACAAATTTAACTCTGAAAATTGCATACATATTTTCCTCATTTGGGTTTGAACTGGAAGCTAGAAATATTTTTATGTAAAACAGTTATAGCCATTCCTGTGTTGATTTGCCACACCTTACCTCTGGTAAAGCTAGAGCATGTAGTCCTTGTTGTGTCCAGTGAGAAAATTTAAAGAGTTTGCAAGAGAATGACTGTGGTCGTTTGTCTCTTGATGGATTTGGACCACAAATACAAACATGTGATTCAAACATAAACCTGAAAAAATATTTTTCTCTGTGCACATATCCCCTGCACAGAGAAAAATGCAGTTGAATAGTTTATTAATAATGTGAACACACAAAGTAAAACTGATTCCAGATGGTTTTGTAAACTCCAGTAACTCAGTGAATGTTAGATAAATTATTCTGTTCATTAGTCTCAGTAGATGAACTAAGCTATTAAACAGGAACACAGAAGTAAAAAAAAAAAATCTATTATACATATAATTTTGATCTGTTCAGTATTTTAAGCTCTCTCTTATGCTGAGCCATTTTAACGCAAGTGCAATGTTCTGGTGAGGGGGAGAGAAGAATGACCCTGCTAGCTTGGTTTTGGATTTCATACTGATACAAACAACCCTGGTTCATAAGAGATAACAATTGGGAATGAAAGTCACAAAACAGGGTATCTGAATATTAATGTTGTAAACTACACAAAACACAACTTTTCTTGACGTTTACAAAAGCTGGGAGTGAGTATGGTGGATATAATTTGCATGAGCAAACACTGTCACCCAAATATTGAATGGGGCTTCACGTACTTTTGTGTCCTTAGTCAAATGCTTGATATAATTCCAGCAGTAGCTTCCCAGCTGAAGGTTTTGGCATAAATGACTGCTTCACTTCCTGAAGTGAAAGGAGCTGTGTTCCCTTCTGTGTTCCCTTCTAGGAACGCATTCAGGCCTTTCAAATGCAATTTTCATCTTTTGAATGCATAATAGGAAAAGTGTCCCTTTGTTTTTGGTGATGTATACTTTACCTTTAGACTGTAGGTTGAGGAATGCTCCTCTGTGGGCATTTCTTGATGCCGATATAGCTCCTGAATTTCAGCTATTCCTTTGCTGTGCCCTGGGTTAACAAAAGTAATGTTATATCAAGTTTCCAGAAGCAAGAGAAAGTTCAAGTTAAGGAGAACTTGGTAAGGAACCGTCACTAACATCAGGTAATCCTGGCTGATTCTGTCCTTGGTCGTCCAAGAGATACCTCCAGGAAGATTTCCCCCAGTGTGTACATTTTTTTAGGAGCTCTTATTTTCTGATATTGGGTAAGAGAGTTTGTGGTGGGCTGACAGCTTGGTCTGGGATGGCACAGTTTTCCCTTTCCTTATGACTGTACTTCCCCCAACACTTAGGGTCTGTGCACAGGGCACAAAGCCATCTTGTGCCAGATAGCACAGGTGCAGGGCTGCAGTTTCCTGAGCAGGATAGCTGGGATGATGTGGGAGCCATTCTTGCTGAGGAGCAGAATATCTAGGATATGGTAATGCTAATATGATCTCACTGTTCCCAGCAAACAAGCTGGGTTGATAATTTGGGTAACAAATCCATCTTAATTTGTGTGCTTATTCTTTTGCTTTTTAGAATGGCTGAAGGCAATTCCTGTTTAAAAATCCAAGCATCAGTATGTTGTTCACACAATAATGCATTTAAAGAAATGTTCTATCTTAAGTATGAAAGTCAGTCCATTGAAAATGTGGTTGCTATGTCTTCTTTCATGGATTTTGCACTTTGTCTGTAAAACACAGTACCTATCTGTGATCTCCACACAAGGTGTCTCCAGACTCCTAGGGAAGTGATATTCAGCAATTCACGAACAGGCTGGGCACCCAAATCCTGTATCATGTTTTACACTGGACCGGGTGTTAAGTACCTGTCCTAGAAATCAAATTTTTAAGTTCCTGATATGTACCTAATTTCGTTACGAATTTAATAGGGACCCTTGGGTATGTAGGATTGGTATTAGCAATAGACAGCCCACAGGGATACATTGAAACAGCCTGTAGTAACTGAACTGTCTCACTACCTCCCCCTGCTCTTGATGCTGTGGTAAGAGCGGTATTTGCATCCTAGACTATTTCATGAGCTCAGGCGATGAGCTGTTGGATAGGAAACATATGTGCTCACTGGGGAGGAATAGAGGTGCTTTTCCTTTTTGTCAAAATTCAGCTCTCACCCAGGCAAAAAGGAAAGTGCCCTTCTGCTGGGCCAGTAACCACGGTAAGAAAATGCTCCCTGCAGTTGTCCCATGCAGACAGACCACTGGATATCCAGGAGTGTCAGCTTCCAGGGACACAGGGGAAAATGGGACCTGACACGTTTGGGTAATGGTAAGAGCCACAGTTTGGCAGAAAGGTGTCACTCCTATCACTACTCATGCATGTTATCTAATTGCTTTCTACTTATGTGTGCATAAATATTGTTGGACTAGAGATTATTACCTAGGGCTCTTGACTCTGTTCTGGTTTAACCCCAGGCATCAACCACACAAGTGCTCTCTCCCTCCCCCATGCACTCCTGGTGTGGTGGGGAGGAGAATCAGAAAAACAGGTAAAACCCATGGGTTGAGATAAGAAGAGTTTGAGACTTCAAATACTATAAAATGTAATAATACTACTGCTAATAAACATATTAATAGCAATAATAAGAATAAAAATTTTATTGAAAAGGAGAAAGAGATATAAATTTTAATAAAACGCAAGAGAAATAAGTGATGCACAACACAATTGCTCTTCACCTACTGACTGCTGCCCACCCATCCCCAAGCAATGACCTCCCCCTCCTGGCAAATTCTCCCCAGTTTAGATACTGGGCATGACATTCCATGGTATGGAATATCCCCTTGGACAGTTCAGATCAGCTGTCCTGGCCTTGCTGCCTCCTGGCTTCTTGTACACCTTCTTATTGACAGAGCATGGGAAACTGAAATGTCACAGAATCATAGAATGGTTTGAGGTGAAAAGGACCTTAAAGATCATCTCGTTCCAACTCCCCTGCCATGGGCAGGGACACGTTCCACTACACCAGGTTGCTCAAAGCCTCATTCAACCTGGCCTTGTTATTTTTTTTTTACCTGAGAGTTTGTTATTGCAGAAGATAAAACAAAAATGAACTGAAATGGAAACTTTTTTTTTCATTACTCAACCACAAAATTGTGTAGTTGAGCTATCAGAGAAATTACAAAAATGTATTATTTCAAAATAAACTTAGGAAGTCCTAAACATTTAAAAGTTCTAGTAGTGGTGGCTTAAGAGGTATTTTTCCCATTGCAATCTTTTTGCTTCAAATTGTTTCAATTCTTCAGCTGCTCTTCGGTGTAAATAAATTTTTTTATGTATTCTTATTTGTGAGTGAAGAGGATGCTGATGTGATGTTATGTCCAGAGACACTGGCAGTCTATCCAAATAAAATACTGCTGGAATGTGAGGCAGAAGTTGCTACTACAGCATTAAATGTTCCAAGGGCTGGAAGCACAGTGATGCTTGAAGAGTTCACAGCAGAAGGATTGCTAGGCAGTTACTAGGATGTAGCCCCAAATGCAGAAGGATTACAACCAGCAGAAATGCTCTCAAAAGCGGCAGTGTTTCCAGATGATGATGCCTTGGCAAGACTGGAAATCATTGTAAAGGAGAAACTGGTAGCACTGTTACTACTGCTGTTCACGGGAAAACTTGGCAGCCCGAAGCTTGATGTTTGTGGTCCTCCAAATCCAAAGGAAGGCATGGGTTGAGTGATTGTGGTCTTTAAATCAGATGACACAGCTGCTTTTGTCAATGCATTTAAAGCTTTCAACTGAGGCAGCTGATTTTTCCATTGTCCATTCTGTTGGACAGAATTTATATATAGTTCTGAATGTTACTGTTTGCTCTGCAGTCATAACACTCCAGGTGGAACTGCTCTGGCAAGAAATCTGAGAAGCCTGAGACATTTGTCTTCTCTGTCATTGGTGAGTAAGATGAAACTATCCATTGTCCTGAAGATTCCCAAATTTCCATGTCTTTCACTACACAGTCAAGAAGTCTCTCCTCTTCATCTTTATAGCCATCAGCAATATTTTGACTGTTTGTAAATGCAGAAAATCTGTTCTGCAAAAAGTCCTCAGCCTAGAGCAAGAACTACTTAGCAACAACCAAAACATCAGTGTGTTATCAATGTTATTCTCATACTAAATCCCAAACCACAGCACTGAATGAGCTACCAAGAAGAAAATGA
The DNA here is from genome assembly GCA_013399875.1 of Gymnorhina tibicen. Lineage (NCBI taxonomy): Eukaryota > Metazoa > Chordata > Aves > Passeriformes > Artamidae > Gymnorhina > Gymnorhina tibicen. The sequence continues at coordinate 1,842,495 of VXAZ01009303.1, read as the reverse complement.
GCTCTACTGCAACCAAAACCAGGACACTCTCAGAGGAGTGTTACTCTACCCGAGTTCCCTGGGATTTATGTCACAGTGCCATCATTCCTGACATAAAAATAGTAACTGAAGAGCAATGATTCAATTGGAGGTAAGATTCAACTCTTTTAATGTTAATTGCTTTGGAGTTAATTTTTGAGTAAGAAAGTGATCTGGGCTCTTAATTGTTGGACAGAGAGACAAATGACTCAGCCCATCCTGAAACAGGACATACTGATGAATCACTGAGCAGAAGGACATCTATATAAAAAAATGCTCCTTTGAGTATGGAGGAAATGGAGAAGACTTGCTTACCAAAAGTGTTGAGCTTGAGGACAGCTGAAGTGGTGGGAGACAAATTGCACCCTAGGTTTCCTATAAATCGGGGTTTGGGTTCCCTGTGAATCACACCAAGAGTTCCTTAATGTGATTGATTTTAAAGAGCAGAGGGGATGTCAAAGGAGGAGTCCAGTTCTGTGAAGATAAAACTGCATAGTCTTCCTCCTGCACATGTGAAAATTAAATGATTACCTGTGTATGGAGGAGCTGCACAGCAAAACAGCCTGAACAACATGGGAAGCTCTAACTCTTCTGGTATGTACAACAAAGCTGCAACTGAAAGCCCAGGCAGCTTTCAGAGGTCTGGAGAGCCTTTTGAAATGTTAGCCCTTCATGTAAATTCAGTATATATATTTGAGGTGAAGAAAGCCATTATGGTTATGTTTTATTTATATTGCTCTTCTGCAGAAAGGTAGCAGTTTTAGGAAATGAGACATGCTGTGCCCCCAGGGGAAAATCCTCCTGTAGATATGTCCTGTACAGGCAGGGACAGAGCAAGTCATTTGGTGGGCACACTGCATATGTGCCTTGCTTGGCAGAAAATTTCAGGTTTAATTGGGTTTTTCTCCTGCTGTTTTTTTAACAATACTGAATCTGTCACTATGCAGGGAACATTGTATATGAAAAATGTCCAAAAAAGATTAAGGTAAGTGGCATCCTAGTGAGCTGTTTAGTGCTTAGGGCATAAATGGCAAATCTCAAAAGGCTATGACAACAATAGAAATAATGTGTAAAAAAACAAAGCAAAAATTACCATACCATATAGCCTAGTTATATGCAAATCAGAGAGCATTAAATGTCAGTATCCTAATTTTTTTTAAGAAAGAAAACACAGAGCTCATAAAAAATGTTAAACTTTCTGGTCCCAGTGGTGACAGAAATCCTTTCAATTCCCATGTGGCACCAGCAGCAAAGTAGATTTCTGTATGTTCTACTCATAGTGTGTCAATGCCAACCTCAGGGGTTCTCCAGGAGACACAGCACAGTGAAATGAGCATTGGTCTGGGTCCACCAACAGATTTGGGTGCTGGAAAACTGTGTGTCTCTGTGTATAATCCAGCTTTAAGGTTCCTACTGCCATACAGGAATCGACAGCCTTACAATGCCTGTCCTCTCTGCCCACCCAAGGACTGGATGTCTCATAAGGAATTCACAGTCAGCACTTGGAGGGGAAAGTTGTCTCAAACCACTTTGAGGGGCTATGGGGAATAAGCTTCCATCTCACATCCTCATCCTTGCCTGGACTCGTAGCCATCCTACCTGTGTGTCCCGGAAGGTTCTTCCCTCCAGACACACTGAAGTAAGTAGATCGTCCCAGAAATTTTCTTTAGAAGTGGAGCAGTAGTCCTGCAAGACATAACCAGAGAGAGTAGCAGTGACTTCCTTACATGTTGTCTTTTTAGTGTAATTCTGAGTGGGCAGAATACTCCGTATGGGATACAATTCCATTCCCTTCTCCACCTGAAAGAATTCCAATCACCTCCCATCACCTAGGTAAGTGTCCCACCCAGCAAGGTATAGATGCTCTGTCAGATGTTAAAGGAAAGAAGAGGGAGAACGATAGAAGAAAAAGGGCTGCTATTTACATTTTTTTAAGTGTTACCTAAAATTGAATGGGAGTGACTTAATTTTTAAGAAATTTCTGTAGGACAGGGGTCCTGGGAAATAGCAAAACAGCTTCTCCAGCCCTGGGTCATCTAGCCTGGGGCCAGCCAGCCAGGAGTCACACTTTTGCATGAAAGGCAAAGTTCTTTCACACTGTAGTTTCATCTGCCCAAATTAAGTGAAAACTTGTGAAACACATCCACTTCTTCACAGTTAAAAGACTGTCAGAATTAAACCTCTTCTTTTACATTAATTCCATTTTTCTGGCACAACTTACTTGGAGAGCCGTGCTGCTTAGGTCTCTTACATGTCCCTTCTCCCTGTTTTTTCAGAGTGTGTCTGCTAAAAGCTTTTAGCTGTTCTTGCATTCACAGTGCTGTCTTTGATGTCTGTTTATTCCTGGTACCATGCAGTGTCACATAATCAGATTGCAATAGCCTCACTGAACAAATCCTTCCTTCCAAGCAGAAAATATATCAAGCTGTTGGACCTGAATAAAAGTATACTCTCTTTTGCAGGACCCATATTTCCAGTGTCATTTCTGGGCAGGTAATCCCATAAGATAAGTTCTAGGAGTCATAGAAATAGCCCCACATAATTAATTTTTTTTCTGAAGTGCCAGCATTCTTTTATAAAAAAAGTAAAATTTGCAAGTCCAGTGTGGAAATAAATAGGTCCTAGAGACAAAAGTAGAAATTCACAACAGTTGTTTTAATTTCTTTATACATGACCCCACAAAACAGACTGCTAATTAATGGATATAATTTTTCTTATTGCATTGCTTTCCTGTATAGTTTTGTCACTTATCTATCAGCTAGAATCTCTGTAAGGCAGGGGCTAGTAAGTTTTTCAGGCTATGCACATCTTGAGATTTTTATCTGTGACGGTATTTTTGTAGCCCTCAAAATAATAAGCATAATTTATAGTACTTTCCTGTTTTGTAATGTTGAGTTATTCCATCAGATCTCAATGTGAAAATTGCTTCAAAGTGAAGCTGCTGGTTATGAACACAGAAAGTTGTCAACTTTTGAAGTGGTTTGACTCCTGAAGAGAACGTTCCTGTTTAAAAATACTTACATCCTTTTATAGTATTTTTTGATCTTATGTTGAAGATTTTAAATTGGCTTTTGAACCCGTGTTTGACATTTTATAGAGCTGAATTAATTGTAAGCTTTATGTTATCATTTTCTTGAAAGATTATTCAGTTCCATTTTCTCCTTACAAAAATGCCATAAGGGGCTTCTGTGAGCCCACAAGAGAAAATGAAAGCTTTCAGTTAATAAAATGCATTTACCTGTGTGTGTAAGCTATGACTGACTGAACTTCCCCCAGCACTGCTGTTATTATAGACCATCCATCTCCCACAGATACACAAGACTCAAGGTCAGTGGAGAACAAAAGTTTTTGTATAAATGCTGGTATGCAAGAGCCCTTCATCTTCTGAAGCTGTTGTGCCTGAAGTGTGAAATAGCCATGGGAAAATTTGCTAAAATAACTATTGTTTGCCTGTACACTCAGCTGCTTCTCCCAGAATGACACTTGCAGCTGCAAAGGGTTTCTGTGAACAGGTACAAAACAGGTTGTGGTTCAGCCCACAGAGATTTTATAATAGAGGGAAGTAGAGAGAGGAGAGGAAAGGAAGGGAATCATAGAATGGCTTTGTTTGGAAGGGGCCTTAAAGACACCTTAGTTCCAACTCCCCTGCCTTTCACTAGACCACATTTCTCAAAGCCCCATCCAACTTGGCCTTACACACATCCAGGGATGGGGCATCCACAGCTTCTCTGAGACACCTGCTCTAGTGCCTCCCCCCCTCACCATAAAGAGTTCTTTCCTAACATCTAATCTAAACCTGCCCTCTTTCAGTTTAAACCCATTCCCCTATCACTACAGGCCCTACTGAAAAGTCTTTCTCTGTCTTTCTTATTAAGCCCCTTAAATATTGAAAGTTTTCTCTGGAACCTTCTCTTGCCCAAACTGAACAACCCCAATTCTTCTAGCCTTTCCCCACAGGAGAGATGCTCCATTCTTGACTTGTGCTTTAGCACTGACCAGGTAAACTGATGTTTTCTGTGGAAGGAAGTGGATTTCTCCCACTTACCAGCTGAGGCTTGTTTTAAATTGCTCTAGCTGCTTTTAAGGACAGGACTTTTGACAGTGCTCATTCTTTCTAAGAGAAGTGTGTTCCAGTATCACTTTGTCTTAGAGATAATAACTATCTGCTTATGTACTTACATCCTTTTTAATTCCTCAAACATCCTTCAGACTTGATCCATCTCAACATTTTTATGTCCTCCAAAGACTCCCACACAATCATCTCCTGATTGTTTACTAATAATTTAAATATACTAAATAGTACTGGCTCTCTACAGCTACCTTTAAATTCTTAGCATTTACATGTCTAAATTCTCTACCTTTGTATCTTTTAATCAGTTTCAAATCCCACTACAGAGGTTTGACATTTAACCCATGACTAATTAGTTTGCCTAACAGTCTTAAAAGGAACATAATGAGAATCCAAATAAATTATACCATACCAACCTACTTTATCTATTACTAGTATGTTAGTAGAGACACCTTTCTCACGAAGAATTGCTTTGTCTCTATTGCCTGCCCTCTACAGCACACAAATCGTGGAAGCCACACCTTCAGCATCACTTAACTAATTTCTTTGAAGCTGTGCTAATTTGCATCCATTGAGGACTTGACCAGAAACACACAAGTCTAAGAACCTCATCAAGCAATCACTTCTCATGCAATTAGTCCTTAATTGTGTGAGTAGCCCCATTTAGGTTAGTAGTGAGATAGAATCATGTATTTTGGCAGCTACAGGCTTTTGTGCTGAGGTGAGTCACAAAAAGGTGCCCACATCTGCAGGAGTGTTTACTTAGGTGAGGCATCTCAGTGCTGTTTCCCCAGTGCTGGTAGCTCTGTGAACTCTCAGAATTTTCCAAGCTCGGTTGTTGTCTGCTCATGCTGCTGAGGGATGAGATACCGAGAATGGAGGCCCTTCTCCCCACCTTTGGCCATTCTCTGAAGGCTTATTTCAGCCAGTGTTCTTCATTAAGAAAATGAGATTCCCCATCCCAAACACCAGCTGCTGGGTAGCAGAGGTACCCTCTCAGTGCATGCAGCCTGGGGTACGTCTCTGACCCACCTCAAGGGAAGTGACCACTTGAACTTGTGTTCCCATGATGCTAAGTATACGCTTTCTCTATAAATTCACTGACATTCACATTGTTTTTGTGGTTTTCCTGTGAGCTCCCTGAGAAGCTTGCAGGTATACACGAGTTATTAGTGGTGACCAGACTCTACTTGCTTTCAAGACAGTTTTTCTCTGTATTAATTGTGAAAACCTTCCTCAGGGTTTTAGCTCAAGCCAAACCTGCAAGCAGCAGGTTAGTTGCTTGGGTTGTAAGAGTGATATACTGTCAAGTGAAAGGGAGATGTTTCCTTGAACCCTCTATATCTGAGCAATCTATCACCGCCCCCAGGGAAGATGAGACCCTTGTGCCTGACCAGTCTGTCAGGGCTCTGTTATGGGAACCCCACTAAACAGCCACTGTATCACAGGGTGGTTCGACCAATAATTCAGGGTCACACGCTGACAGCATCCCCGCTCTTGGTTGGTTTATTATCAGTTTTGTCAAGCATATTATCCACTGCCAGCAGCTGCCAGCACCCTTGAAGGACCCAAACTCACACTTTATGGAATAGCACACTTTATTATCAAACACACTGGTAAAAGAAGACTGTGACAGGTTAAGGTTCAGAGATTGCCATCGGCAGTATACTGACTGCAAAAATGAATTTGAAGCAATATTCAGACAAGCTCTAATCACCAATGAAAGCTAGCTCAAGATAATGATTTAGTGAACATAGAATAAGGTTCTTATCCAACTGGCACCCTTATGGGGACAAGACATGTTCAGCCCATGGATGGATCCCAGAAGTTACAATGGAGTCTTCTCTAACCTTCCCCCCTACTTAATCTATATTTATATTATTTTCTTTGTGGGAGGAGAAAATGTAGTTATGGTTTCATGTTTAGATGGAGTTTGAGTAACTTTACTCATTAGCTTATGCAGGGCAGGAAAAGTAATATGTATTTTTGAGTTAATGAAGCAAATTTCAGCTTTTGATTACCATCTGGATAATTCCTTTGGCTTAGTTCCTATTAGCTGCATTGTTTTCAACAGAGCAAAACTGCTGTGCTGCTCCATCCTTTGTTTCCTATTTGCATTGATTTCAGCAGAGCATGACTGCAACGCCTTCGTGCCACTCCATCCTTGGCTTCAGGGCTCCCTCGGAGTGATACACCAACCTTCCTCAGAGTTCTTGCTTCGAAGGTGTGCAGACAGTTTGTACCTGGTGAACTATAGCCAATGCATGCACTCCTTGCTGAAGCTTGTTTTTTGGTCCCCCCATATATTATGTATATATTTGTGTGTCTATATATGCTTTTTCCCTCCACTGCTAGTGTCAGATACTTGGGTGTGCTCAGGGTAAGAAGTAAGAACTGTAATTTTGCGTTGTAGATGCCTGAGTGGTGAGCCAGGGGATTAATCAGCTTGATGGGTTTGTGCCTCAGGCAGCTGAGGATGAGCACAACCCCATGTGGACTTCTTGGGGGGGGGGGGGCCAACAAAAAAAATGCTTTGTATTATACAACAACATGTCGAATAAAAGTATCAATGTAGGCTTGTTAGAGCCAGAAGTTTCTCAAGAGATAAATATGTCTGAAATGATCACCATCTTACTTTTTAAGAGGCCTGGATAAAATCGCCATTAGAGTTGATAGGTCTAGACATAATGCTGCTAGAAAGTATGTACTTAAAAGTAAATTGTTGCAAATGCTGCTATTTATATAAAAATATTTGGGGATGCTGAATTGTGAATAGAAATAATTTGTCAGCTTCATTATCAAAGCAATATCCAATGCTGATACCGGGTGAAACAAAAAGTATCACTGGAGAGAGATAACACTGTGTTTCTTTTTTTTGTAAGTAAGCACTGAAATGGTGGTGGTAAATTCAGCCAGGGTATGTTGTGTAGTTTTAAAAGGATTCTTTAGTGCTTTCATTCCTTTCATTTGGTTCACTCTACAAATGGCAGCTGAAATATTTTCACAACTGCAGATGAGCAGAGGGCATATGCCATGGAGTCTCTCAGGCAGGAAAAATCACAGCATGTGGCAGTATAAATATGACATTGAACATTTACTGGTTGTACAGAGACCTGTGATAAACCTAGAGCAGAAACATAAATCTTCCTTCTTCATTTAGGACTGTACCTCAATAATGTAGTCTTGTCTTCTAATTTAAATACAATAAATTTAAATGGGGGTGTTTTTTTTGTTTTTTTTTTTTTTGGGGGGGGGAGGGAGGGAACAACTAATTTACAGAAGAGTAAAAGAGCCAACAGTCTTGAATTTTTAATTTTTGCTGTTATCTTTCATTATTGAGGTGGTGAAATCTGGGATGCAGCATGCCTGCACTTAGGCATAGGATGCTATAAAACATGAGGCTGTGTAACTGATCATGTGTAGGCAAATAAGGTCCCTTTTTTCACTGCTCAATATTAAAAATAAAAATCTCATAAAGCATGTGTTGGGGTTTGGGAGGTTTTTTTTTTTTTCTCTTTTGTTCTTTTCCTCTTGAGGAATTTTTTCCCCATACTAAGGGATAATTGCTGGGTGCTTAAGAGAGAGACAAAAGGTCGGGCCACAGAGGGGAGGGGCCTAACTGCCCTCTTTCACCTGGGTACAGGCTAGGTTTTTTTTAGGCTCTTGGCATTCAGAGGGGACAGAAGGTGCAGTCGGTGTGGGGAAGAGGTTGCCAGCACTGCAGGATTCTGCCTTCTGCTACCTTCTTTTCCTGCCTTGAGTGGGGATTTCTGCTGGCTGGAGCCGCTGCTGAGCTGGAACCCTATCCTTAACACCCTACCTCACTAAAAAGAGGAGAGGGACCCTTTCACCATCTGCTCAGGTGTCTCAGGGGGCCCGGGACCCCGAGTCCGTCTTTCACCACGCTGCCAGGAGGCAGCTGCCTGCCTCC